>JANHFK010009469.1:0-17064 GCA_036250565.1 Sibynophis collaris | reverse complement strand
CTACCTTAGAAAGGATGGAAGGCTGAGTCAACCTTGAGCCTCGAACCTACAGTAATTGCAGGCATCTGGTGTTAATAACAGGGTGTTTAGACCGCTGCGCTACCGAGGCTCTGTACATTGTTGTAATTTATGAAAATTTTAATATAAGAAATAATTGTGATAAAGAAAAAAAATCTGAAGAATGTTAGGAGCAAGAGTGGTATTTTCCACATTAGTAAAACATGATAGCAATAGCACTTAGACTTATATATCGCTTCACAGTGCTTTACAACCTTCTCTAAGCGAACTCAGCATATTGGCCTATATACGTTGGGTCCTCATTTTACCAACCTTGGAAGGATGGAAGAATCTGATTGTTTGCCTTCTGGGAAGAATGTATAATACAAGCTGTTGAAACAATGTAGATTCACACATAGTTTAAGTACAGAGATTATCCATGAGTCAATTTCAAATTTTCACAGCTTCTGCTGCTTTAAATTGAATAAGTATTAAGTTGATAGTTAAATTGATAGATAGGCGTGCACATGCCTATCTAACTGATTTATATATATGCAACTTGTTCATTTATAGTTTTAAAAAATCTTCTTAAAGTTAAGCAATGAAAAATCCAATGGTGTAGTGGTTAAGGTGGTGGCCTAGAAAGCAGGATATTTTAGTTCTAGTTTTGCCTTTGTCTTGAAAACAGGTTGGGTAACTTTGGGTTGGTTATTCTCTCTCAGCCAACTCACCTCACAGAATGGTTGTTGTGGAAAAATAGGGGGAGAAAAGAGAATTGGTATGTTTGTCATCTTGAGTTACATATGACAAGGAAGGATAAAAATATTTTAAAAATGTGCAGGAACTGCTCTATCTTAAAATAAAATATTTTCCATAATAAAGCAATACATTAATAAAAGCACAACAGCCATTTCTTTTCAAATTATTTTTGTATCTGAAATGGGAAAGAAACTCTACATGTGAAATTTTAATACTCTACATTTGTGCTCAAGATTTGTTAATAACACTTTGAAAAGCATAACTTAAAAATGAAACTTTTTTTTTTATTATTCAACTCAAGTTATGGGTGAATGGACCATTTTACAATAATATTACAATTTTAAACCAAAACTATAAAAAGATGCTTAATGTAATTTAAATGTGTTTTTGAAACACTGATGGAACATTTCTTTGCAGATTTTTTTTTATCCCAGTCTCATACACACACAGTCTCACTAAATTCTGGTAAATATATTTTTACAAACACATTAGGTGAGTAATTGCTAATCATGTAATTTTCAAAACAACAGTTATTTATGTTTGGAATTTCAAGACCTTTCCTTGATTTACAGTTTCAGTAGAATGAATTGTTCTTCCTTCAAAGCATTGTGAAGAGAGAATAAGTATATAGTTAACATCTCAATAATATTCACAGAAGAATCCATAGTATGTAAAAATTGATTGTGTTTATTGCTGCCTCCTAAACATGTCTTTTGTCTGCACCTGTACATGTGAGCATAGCAGATTCTTTCAACGACACCCCCACAAACTGCATTTCAATATACAAATGGGGGGACTGAAGGCAATAATTTTGAGATTATTGCCACATCACCCACAATAGTTTAATTTCAGACAGTTCTACTGCCTATGAAATGATTTAAACAAGTAGAACACATGTTAAGAGTGTTATAATTTTGGATAAGAAATAGTAAAGAATGGGATGCATATTTCTTAGCAAAATTTAGGAGCCATCGATATTTTTTGGAATCCAGTTAGGATACATCTTCTTCTTGACTTTTAAAACAATCCACAAGATTCTAACCAATGTCCATGTCTATTAAGTGTGGGGTTTTTTTGTCCCCCTGCATAAGAACATAAAACAAGTTCTATAAAGATCATAGTTTGTATTTTATGATTATGGAGCACTTAAGTCAGATTACTTAAGCACCTGTAGGAAAAATAAGTGTCGATAAAGCCCTCATTTTGGCTTGACAAAATTATAATTAAGCACTCAGAGGGTTAATTTATGCTTAAATTGCGCATAATAGCTCCTACTTCAGTTGATGAAAACATTCATTGCTGTTATCCCCATTTGAAAATTATATATATATTTATATTTATATGTATATCTCAAAATAGCCTTAACCCTTTGAGGATCATATTAGCAGCAAATCACAATCTAGACTAGGCTCCCCCAATCTGGTACTCTTCAAATGTGAAATGGGAATGCTTAGAAATTCTGGAAGGACAGTCCCAACACATCTGTGGGTGTCAGGCTGCAGAAGGCTAGTCTAGACAGAAAACAAAGACCATCTCATTCATATAGGAAACTATTGTAATAAAGATACCACAAAACTCCTTTTTGGCATCTTTGTCAAGGAACTGATACAGACAAAAATCAAATGGAAAAATTGCACATGGTTTCAAGAATTGTTGTCAAGATCTCAAAGGGTTAAGCCAAGACTTTCAACAGAAGTGATGTATTAAAAGGGTGAATTGGGTGAGCGAACAGTCTCAGATGAACTTGGTGAATAGTCTTCTGATTCAGAGTTGAGTTCAGGAGGTGGTGGCTGTGGCTTAAAACGTCCCCTCACATCCGGGTTGCGTCTTCGTCGGAAAACCTGCCTCTCCTTATCAAGAGCGGTGGTCTGGCAGGGGCATAAAATGAGAATAGATGAGATTAGGCTGTGCATGAAATAGCAAATCTGACTCTCATTTTTCCTCTTTTTTCAAAGCAAACCTCAACCCAGGTCATATTAACCCCACCCCACCCTCCGCAACCACCAGGTTTGGCTAGTTTTGCAAGCTTTAATCCATTACATGACTCAATTCATATCAAAGTGCATAATCCAACCTATAAAGAGGCAGTGTGATCTCATCAAGCATGTACAGTATGAGTGCATGTCTCTGTATGGATGCCATATGTTAGACTTCTGGAAGCTATTAATATTTTTCTTTTCTTTTTTTGTGAATAACGGGTTCAGGTTTCAGACAAAATGCAGTCTAACCTGCTTTTTCAAATGAGGTCGGTTCGGAATAGAAATTCAATGCAATGTAATCAAACGAGAGAGGTAAATATTTGCCAATGTTCAAAATAGTAAAAGTATCCATCAAAATGCACTGCTACAAATATTGGATTTTGATAGAACAATCAGACAAAAGAGAGGTATTCTCAACATGCTTACTCTTTCTCTCTTTTCATGCCCTCCCTACTCACTATTCCTCTTTTCCCTTTAACTCAGGCAATTGCTCACACGCTACAAAAGCACACAGACCATTTCTCCTTCCCATACGTTTGCACTAATCTTTCCTGTTGCTCTTTTGATACCTTTTCCAGACAAACAAACTACTCTGCCCATTCTCTTCAGATCATATTGGCCATTTCTCAGTGTGAATTAAATTGCCACCAAATTCCAGTGTGGGCTGGAATTTTTTGGGCGACAGGTTTAGTACTCATTTTCTACACCATTCCAGCTAGATTCTCCTCATCACTCCCTAGTTCCTATTTAGACATAGACACAGAGAGACTTTTGGAAAGACTTAAACTATGTGTACAGAAATCCAAGTAATTACAGTATATAATAACTTGATGTAATGGACCTAATAAGCATGTTTTTAATTTTCAGAGTCAGTCCAAGTTTTGTTAGTTTGGGATGTCTTTACACATTATGTAAATTTCCTGCAGTTCCTGGAAATGGGCCTGAGAGTTAGCCTCTAAACTATAAATACTCACTATAGTAAACCAGATTCAAAACTACTGGAAAAACCCAATAAAGCTAAGTGTTGTCAGAGATGTTGGAAAGACTATTATGATGGGCTGATATGAATAAGAGGTTATTATACTTCAAAAGATACATCAGTTCTTCTTGAGACATTCACAATGTTTTTGTTGAAAAGCCACCAGTTATACAGTGACCCAGAAACACAGTTATACCCTGAGCATTTTTGAGAACGAGATTAAAACTAAATCTATCGGGTTAATGCAGGTTAGTATTATAGCAGTCTATGTTTTAAAATAATGCAGTCAAGGTCACAAAACGTAATAAAAGCAGAAGATGGACAAAGTTTATAAAGCAAACGGATTCAGTTAAGCTAAATTGTTCCACTAATAGTTTTATAGTTAGAATATATAAAGTACTGATAGAAAGTGGCAATAAAAGTTCATCTTTGGATCTTGGGGGGAAAAAAGACAATACTAAACTCCAACTGCTATCGTTTGCCAAAAGTTCTTTGTTTACAGTTGGCCCTTGGAAAAGGCCTAAACGGTTTTCAAAGTTGTGCTTTAAAACCAACTTTATGATTATATTTTAATAGAAAGCAGAAGACATTTGGAATCATATTCACATTACAGAGATAGAATTTACAGTATATAATTCCCTGTAACAAATGGAGAGAATGGCATACATTACTATTCTATGACATACAGATTTGCATTTAAAATATTTCTGTGCACAAAAGGAGTTCATTTAAAGATTGACTCACATCACATCATTTCTATATTAATCCCAGATTCATGAAAAATTCTTTCTTTCAGCAGGAAAGTCTAAATTGAAATCTCCACTACAATCCAGAATAACACTCTCCTGGTTCAAGGATAAGTAACTTTTGTTTTGATTTTAAGGATGAATTAATCCTCATATTTCTATGTGATTGGGGTTCATTTTATTTAATCTTTTGCTCTTATGTCTAATTCAACTCCTTGCTCTTCTAGCTAGCCAGATCAACAAGGAACTTACACATGAGAACTATAGCAAAATCATGGTCTGTGACACATCCATAATGCAGGTGTAGTTTAATTAGTATATTAGTACTAATATGTTAGCAAAAAATTATCGTGGTCCCTCTTTAGCATTAGGTTGACTTATAACGAGGAGGAAAGGTTTTCTACTTTCTAAGACAAAGGTTGGGTTGGTAGACAATATGAAGTTGTGTATGATGTATTGGGAGATGTTAGAAGAGAAGATGTGGAGCAATTACAAATTTCCTTTGGCACTATTAGCTTAAAAGGTTGTTTATTCCTGTATAAATCTTAATAAATTAAGTTGAAAGTTGATCCTGTATTGACCAATCACATAAAGTGGCAGGCTTCCATGGAAGTGACAGCTATTGAAGTAAGCATTTAAACTACAGATCCACCCATATCTTTCTATCTTTGTAAATCATACTTCTTTCCAAGATGTCCATATACCATTTCATATGCTGCCATCTATCTTGAAATTTCCCATCTAGTTTGAGGATGGATTTTTTTTTTAACTTTTTCTCTTCCCTGAGACTTATTCACTATTTCTTCATATATTTGTTTTGCAGCTTTATTTTCATTCATTCTATCTTACTTAGCAAATATACTTCAACATTCTTCCTTTATATTAATAATTCATATATGTTTTCAATCTGCATTCATGGAGCAGGTATAACCTTATTTTTGCATTTTTCAACTCACAGACTTAGGTACCCCATTCTGATGATATCCAATATTTATCCTCATGAATCCAACTCTCACTTCTGCACAATAACAGAGCATCTTATTTATAGTCATTTTTGCTTCTATCAACCAGCATTCGGTCCATGCAACAATACATATAATTGAAATATGCATTTTTTTTCCTGGTTGTTTCAACATTTTTCTATCTTTTTCTATATTCTACCAAAATACATATCATTCTACAATACAAATTCCTTTACTTGCTCTAGTTTTTCCATAATTTATGAATAAATTACTCAATTTTCCTGTTAAGTACAACCTTATTGGTCTTTGATTCATTAATGACGTCTTCATTGAACTATACAAGTTAGTATTTTCTGTAAAATACAGTATTCAGGTTCTCAGTCACCAACACAGTGTCATATAAATACATATAAAAGTACAGCCCTATTCTTATTCTTCGGTGAGTGTACCTTCAATGTCATCAAGAGTAATCCTTATATGATTATCCATGAATATATTTAACAACTTAAATGGCCTCATACATCCTTGTCAAGATGGTAGAAAAACTAATTACTAACTTGGATAGAAACTGAAGCAAGGAAGACTAGATTTAATTATCTATCCTGTCAGGTGACCTAATGGGTATGATCGGAACTAGGCTATGCATGCCATTGTGACACTAGTTTAGATTAAACCCTAAATGAATCTAGGCATATTTTCCTATGAGTCAATCATACATTAAACATGTACTAAAAGACCCGACATACTAAACAATTTTATTTATTTTTCCACAGAATTGCTGTGTGTTTCAAGAAAAAATAGAGAACTAACAATCTCAAGTAACAATTCATGTGGAAAATATTTACAAAGACAACCAAGAACCTTCTATTGATGTTCTCCAGCATCTAATTGACTTCGGTTATTCTTGAAAATAATAAACAGGGTCAAATCTGGTCATTAGTACATATCACCACCAATAAATCCCAGGTCTCGAAGAAAAGCTATTCCATTATTGTGAAAATATTCCCATAGACACCATAAACTAACTTTTTTTTTTACTTGCTCAAAGTAAGACTTCCAGTATAAACAGAACATATTATTTTAGAAAGATTTGCACTGGCTAATCAAGCACAATTTGTTACATTGTTATTAAATTATAAAGCCCTGTCTTCAAGTGTAAGAATAATTGAACTCCTCAGTAAAAGGCAGGAAATAAATCTAACTAACAAATGAAAAATAGCCTCCTCTAGTCTTTTGGAGTGAATAGGCTATTATAAATAAATAAGTAAATAAGTAAATAAGTAAGTAAGTAAGTAAGTAAGTAAGTAAGTAAGTAAGTAAGTAAGTAAGTAAGTAAGTAAGTAAGTAAGTAATCAGGGTAGCATTCCTCCAAAACTCATTCAGAGAACAAACGGCTACCATATTAAAAAAATAATAATCATGAGGTAATTTTTAAAAATGGCAGAACAGTATCACAGATGGATTTACTCCTTAACCTATGCACAATGTTCAAAGCAGTCCTATTTCTCAAACTGATATAATTTACTATCAGTTTTGGCTGTAACCCTTGAACAATACGTTTCATTAGATGATTACACTTTTACTATAAAAAACAAATGAACAAAAACCTGAGAGTTTAGTTTGTCTCATCCAGATCCTGTGCTGTGAATAATCGTAAATGTGGCTTGTTGAATCATATCACCCATAATCTGCAGTTTATAGACTGATTTGATTCATTCATTCCATAAAATATCTCACCATAATCCTACAAGATGCTTTGAAACTGGCATGCTATAAGCAAATCACGGTTAAAGTTAACTCACTTGTTACGCTAGAAAAGCAGAACAAGTCATAATTATGTATAACAGAAATGAAAGAGCAGTTTTAAATTCTTCTTTATACAGCAGGAAGAGGGCAAAGGCAATGAGGCAATTGCTTCTTGTATCTCATTCTTGAGCACTATGGAGCAGAATAAGTAAATCACAATAGCACAAATCTGTTCAATTGTTACCTGTCCAAAAATTCTTCTGGACTACTTTCTAGACAACAGATTTTTCTAATTTTATCTCTATACTACAAGCTATTCTTACCTAAAGAGCATAATTTTATACTTCTTTACATTTAACCTCATCTCACTCCGTCCAGTGGTTCAAATGATCCATATCTGTCTTTACTTTCAATCTATCTTCTTCTGCATTTGCATTCTATACCTCCTAGCTTTATGTCATCTGTAAAATGATCAATATTTAATATTTAGCTAAAATAGAAGGTTCTAATAAAAAACAGTAAGAAGCACTTTCATTTGTTTGCTCTATAAACTTTTTGACCACTCCAAATAATTGTACAACCAAGTGACTGCTTCAGGAGTATATAGTATGCTAGAAGTTAGCAAAGCTGTGTACATGATGAGAACTGACACTAGTAAAACGTTTTACTTTATATAAATAAGGGAATGTTTTATAAAATAGATTGCATGTATACATTAGTCACTGTGAATGTGCGTATTCAGTCTTAATATAGAAAAATAAAAACATACTGTAAATCAGGAGTGTCAAACTCAAGGCCCGGGGGCTGGATCCAGTCCGTGGGGAGCTTAGGTCTAGCCCGCGGGGCTGCCCTTAAAACAGCAAAGGACCGGCCCGTGGTCCCTCTGGCAGTGAAAACAGAACTCAGGAGGGCTGCAGGTAGAGGATTGCAGGAAACCATCGCAACCTAAAACAGAGCTTGGGAGGGTTGCGGAGGCCCTCCCAAGCTTTGTTTTTGTTGGCAGAGGGTTGCAGGAGGCCATCACAGCTGAAAACACAGCTCGGGGGTTAGTTTTCTCTGGCAGAGTGATCAGGCCACCACAGGTGCCCCCAACAAAAGTGACGTCGAGCTAGCCATACCCACTCCGGCCTGAGGTCAAACAGAAACCTGATGCAGCCCTCAGTGAAATTGAGTTTGATACCCCTGCTCTTAATTGATCCAGCTTACTGTGCCTGTTCATACTTGTCAGTTTTTTGACAGATAGGAAGCAACAGATGAGGTTAGGGAAAATTATATGTAGTACCCAGGCAATGAGCACAGGCACGCCCCTGAGGGCTGAGAGCTCTTTTCCTTGCTCTTTTCTCTCTTCATCAATGACTACATCTTAAGGGAACCCTCTGTTAAGTTCTGAAGTTTGCAGATGACACAACGGTCACCGGCCTCATTCGAGTTGGTCATGAGTCTGCAGTTTGCATATAGATGAGAAATTGAACACCTGGCCCTGCAGTGCAGCTGTAACAATCTGGAGCTGAATATACAGCTGACGGGAAAATTAGATTTTAAAGGGATAAATAGGGGATTTTATATTATATTTGATAAGGGATTTTAGAAGTTAGTTTTTATAATTTTAGCTGTTTTTAGAACGGACACCGATGTTTAATGATAATTTTTTTTAAAAATTGTAATTTTATTAGTCATGTTATTTATATTGTTTTTAACTATGTCTGTTCACCGCCCTAAGTCCCAGAAGGGAGAAGGGTGGTATAGAAATTTAATAAATGGTAAATGGTAAATGGTGACTCTTTGAGTTTGGAAGGGTAATGTTACGATGACACTGTTCAGAACATTCCTTTGTTTTTAGACAACTGATTCAAGCTAACCAGGTTCTTAATGCAGAAAAATGTGCATTCTTGCCTTGTATAAGCCTGTGTATATTTAGAAATGTATTTTTTATCTCTTCTGAGGTGAATCCAGCTATTTGGTTTTTGTTTATTCAGCGCTGCTTTTGTGCTACAAAAACATGCTTTTAAATTATTTCCAACCTTTACTAGGGGAAGTTTACATTATTTGTATAAAAAAATGTAAACACCAGCAATCTTTTGGTTGGGTTATAGGCTCCAATGAACATGTTGCTTAACTATCTTTATATACCATTTTCCTGCTATTTCCTACAATAGGAAGGAAAGTTGTTCTTCTCGAATATAAAATACATTATGTTCTGAAAGAACACCTGATACTTGTAAATGTTCCATCAGCATTTAAGTAGTCATAATATGTACACCCTTTATTCCCATTATGTAGAACATATATCTATTTGCATTTGAGTCAGTCCTTAGTCCTGGAGACTCTCTGGACAAGACCCTGCAGTTTTCTTTGCAAGATTATTCACAAGTGGTCTGGCATTGCCTTCTTTTGAGAGCTGAGGCATGATGACTGGTCAAAGTCATCCAGCTTCTTGTCTAAGGCAGAACTGTAATTCAGAATTTTCCAATTTCTAGCCCAGTGACACTTAACTAAATCGATTCTTAAAGAGAATTTCCATCTGAGTAAATTTGTATGAGATTGTGTTATATGTCTACTATCTTCAATACCTGTCTTTAAATAAAGGTGTACTAACATAAAAAACTTCATGCTATTTTCTTGAGATGGACACAAAAATCAAAACCAAATAAATAATAGCTATTTGTGTCTACATATGACACCATAACAGATCCAACTGTAATTATTTGCTACATTTATGTACAGATCTATAATAAGATAATGACAGCTGTTTTGCATTTTCCAAGAAAAATTTCCTGATATAAGAGTCAGGACTAGGGACAGATGTTGCAGGGAATGGATAAGGGAATTATTAAAAACAGCTGGCTGGTGCTTTGGTAAACACAGCTGAAGGAGACGTAAGGCCCTGAATTGTATCAGGACGAAGACTACTGAGATAGGAGTCACTAAATGACACAAGTTCTAATCTTTGCTGTTCAGTCTCATGGTGCTGAGCCATTTTGATCCACAGCTCCAAACACATTAATCTCATCTCTATGGTAATACCCAAGGGCAATCAATCAGAACAGTCAAATCAAAATAAAGAGTAAAAATAAATGCAAACAGTGAAACAGCAGTGGAACAGAAAATAGCCACAAGAATCAGTTAAGAAGAAAATAACAGCAAAAATCAATTATTTGTTCAGCAGTGTCCAAGCCCAATTCTCACTAGACTGATAGGGACTTGATGCCTGAAATCAGCTAGAGATAGTGCCAGGTGAGTTTATATGAGCCACTGAGATATGGAGTTACTGCTGAGATGCCAACGTCTGTATCCTACATCTAAGGCCACTAAGTATCATCTGGCCCCTTACATTTTAGAGGGTTTTGTCTACATGTTTTTATATAATGTATTAAAACCCCATGCTGTTTGTTGGGACATTCTGAGATTGCCTGAAACAGTTTAATGTCTGAGTTCAACAATTCCTTGCTCAATGGTGTAAGAAAGTTCTGATGTTTCAAAACAGTCACACTTGTTAATTAATTAGGCTTTTGTAATCCATCTTCTCCTTCCTTTCCTTCCATCCATCTCACCCTGGTTTAAATCATACATCAGTGTAGCCATGTATGCATTGATGAAGTAAGGCACAGTTCACAAAAGCGAACCCCTTTTAATAAAATGTGAAAGTCAGAACAAGTTCTATCAACTCTCTGACTTTTTGCTACCATGTTCATAATACTGCTTTCCAAACTTGGCAATTTAAAATATGTGGACTTTAACTCCCAGAATTCCCCAGCCAGCATGCTTTGTTGCCAAGTATGAACAACACTGATCTATATAATTTAATAATACAATCCTATTATGTAGAATGGCCATTAGCACCTTTGGGTGAACTTGGAAAAACCTAATATGAACTATGATTATTTTTCTCGGCTTCGTCTTTCTGCTGCTCTCTTGCAATTCTTCTGTAGTATACCTTCAGCACACAATTTCCCTTTAAAATCTGTTGAATCATATGATGTGACTGTCATGTATGCTGCATAATGCAGGTATTGAGTAGAACTGCACACATTTGTCTTCTTGCTTATGAATACTCAGTATCTCTTTTTCAAATGAAGAAAAAGAGGGAGAAGGAAATCTTTGTCATCCATGCATGATATTAAGGCATCATTTCTCCAGTTGCGATTGTCATTTTCTAACTGAAGCATATCAGCAGAACGCACAACCCAGATGTCTAGAGAAATCTCTTGTCCCCAAAATGTCTACATTTGACAAAAATTTAAAAAGAAGAAAGGAAAATCGATGACAGTGAAGGTCATGTTGTCTGCTTTACCATCTTTTCCCCTATGATACACTGCAGATTAAACTTGGAATGCTAACAACTGTTTTCTTTCCTTAGCTAAATTATCTTGTCCTTGTCTCTTTGGTGTGACTTTGGAGAACTCTTAATTGCATGTCTAAGTTCAGGTGTTCCTCTCTTGATTCAGTTGCCATACCTAATCAAAGGATTTCTAGTGTAGTCACAACCTTTACAACCTTAAACTTGTAAACCTTCCAAAACAAAACAAAAAAAGCATACTCAATAACTTTTAATTTTCAGGTTGAGGTAAAAGAATGATAAAAATGTGTTATTGTGCCAACTATCACTGCCAATTCTTTTTCTGTTTCTCTTACTAACCCTAACCCTAACCCTAACCCTAACCCCAGTTTAGTCTTCCTAAGGCTTTTGGCAACCATTTCAATTTACTTTTCATACATAATTTCCTTTTCAGAGCACCTCCTAACCCTCAGATTGGTTCAGCTTTATTTATAGGTATCCATAACCCATGGGAGAATGCACCCCTTTCTGTGGCTGCTTGTAAAATAAAAATCCTTTCCAACATTTTTAAGCATTAATAACAAAACGTGTTACTGCTTCCAGTGAAATTAACATTAATTATTTTTATTAGAAGCCACCTCAGATGCTGGCATGGACCATGACATTTTACTGGAATCCATGGTTTAAAAAACAAATTATGAACAGTGCATTAAAAAAAAATGAAGCCCTTGGTGACAAAGACCTTGCATTCATTTGCCTGAACTTTGGCAAGCTTCACTCCAGCTATTGTCTCTGAAAGTAGGAAGAGCACCAATGGTGTGATTGTCCATTGGCCAGAGACTGATCATCCATTGTTTCTTCAGAAGATTAGAGACACTTCAATGGATGTCAAAATCTGACCGAGAGAAGCAGATTGAGATCACTGGTTGCTTAAACAGTGTTGGTGAAACAGAGCTGAGTTTGATGTGACTGAAATTTGATATTCAGACACATAAATGTATCATTCATTTGTCTCTTTCCAAACCAGCCTTCTGCCAACAAATTCCTAAAGTAACGTTCTTCATCTTACCGTCCATGCAGCAAACGCATCTTGGCTCACTAGAAATCTCACTCATTGTGAATTTCTTTCCTAATGACTTCCTATTTCATGCTGAAGCAGCCAGTTGTGAAGCCAATTTTCATAGCTTCAGTGCATCTTGTTGCCCTAAATTGCACTTGTAAAACTGTGAAATATTTTTAATTGAATCAAGCTCATGAATTATAATATCTACAAAAGGGTGGGAATAAGAGGTTGTTTTCTTTTATAGAAAGAGCAAATTATCTTTCTTATGTGCTAGCCTTTTGAGACCTATTTGACAATGTTGTGTGTTCTTTAGTAGGGCTTTCAAAAAAATCCTTATAGAAGATGTTCAATGTGTTATTGCTCAGAAAATTTAAAAAAAATGTAGACTTAAAAGCCTGTCTTTGTGAGTCTGTTCCTTACAGCTACAGATGCAAAATCAGGTCACCAGTCCTCACTGCACTAAGCTCTCTGCATATGCTTAGATACCTATTCCCGCTTCTCTCTCTTTCTCTCTCTTTTTTTTGTATAATTATGTCTCCCTCTATTTCTCACTCACTCACACATACATGTGGACATAAAAAAATCAAATAAATCTAAAATTCAAAAGAAGTGGTGGGATCCTACTGGTTTAATAACTGGTTCACTGAGCACGCTCGCCAGACGCTCACTGCGCGTGTGTGCACACTTTGCAGAAAATTGAACTTCCGTGTTGCTGAAAGCAAGGAAAACAGCTGAGGAGTAGCAATTCATTCTGCTGTCCTGATCAACTGGGCTTCAGAAGCAGAAATATAAGTAAGTATAACACAGGGGCAGGCAGGCCCACTTCAAAGAAAGAGAGAACCAGTTCACTCACAGCGGAAAGCCAGAGCAAACGGTTCGCCCGAGCCAGTCCGAACTGGTAGAATCCCACCACTGTCCAAAAGGCATTATCAATTTGAAGTGGAAAAGCAGCATAGATTTCAAAATAAAGAAACAAATATATTAGCAGTATTGGGAAATTTCCAACAATTGCAGAATACATTACTTTTCTTTGTTCTCCAGGCTCTTCTTTGGAACTTAAACAAATATAAGCATGCTTTATGTTTACTGAATGCTGAATTTTGATATGAACAAACAGAAGATCAATAAAATGTAGAAATCTGCAAGAAGATATAGTTTGGACCTGAATAAGGTATACCTTACAGTGCCACTTTGTTACCGATCACACCTGTTTGTTTAGATTTATAAAACTATCCTATTCCAGATAACCCTGGGTGGCTTTACAAAATTAAAGCAACAATAAATATAACTCCAGCATTAAAACAGCATACAATGCTTCCTCTATTCTTCATTGTCCTCTTGTTGTTGAAATTCTATACCTCAACCCACAATAATGGAATTGAATTATAGATGCATTTTCCACTGTTGCCTTTTGAATAAGAGTAGCTGTCATAAATCAACTAGATGGCTGTCACTAGCTGATTTTGGCTGATCTTGAAAAGCTAAGCAGAGTCAGACCAGATAAGTACTTGATTGGAAAACAACCAGGAAATGCCAGGGTTGTAGTCTAAATAGAGAAATTGAAATGGCCAACCGCTTTTATATTCCGACTAAGAAAACTTCATAGATGTGATTATGAAGTCCCCAGGATTTAAACTTGTCTCAAAAGAGTCTTTATCATCCATCATAATCTCCAAAGTCTATCTTAAAAGACCAAGCGGTTTCTGAAAAGGATCAATTGATTTTTAGTTAACTATTCATCTCAACGATTAGAAAAAGTTAACCTATTTGTCCTTTCAGTTTATGAACTCTTTTAATCTAGCCAAAATCAGATTCTCAATCCTTCTTCTTTTGTTGCAGTGTATAACAATTTGAACAAAAAAGCAGACATTTTCGAAACAAATTGTAATATTTTAGTATACACTACATCACAGTGTAAAGCATGCCTTGTTTATAAGTATATATTTTAGAATAAATTCCCACATAGATTTTGTGTGATTGGGACCTTGGAAGGACCTTGCAGTTCACCTGGCTCAACTTTCAGAGTATATCATAAAAATTTAAATACTGTCATTCTTATATTTTCTTATTTATTTTAGTGTTTAACAAAATTTCATGAGAAGTATATTTTCTTCTTGATGAGGAATGATGCAGTTAAGGTTTCATGAGGATACCAAACTGCCTATAAGGTTTTCTACGGACTATTCAAATAACATTTAAAATAAAAGACTTCATTGCTGTACAGCCATCATTTCTGAAATCTATCCAGTTTGTAGTTTTTGTCCTTTATAAGAAATAAAATCATACTTGTATTTAAACAGTGTAAAATGTATTTTCAGAGAATAGAAAACATTTTTTGTTTGTCTTGTATATATTCATAAAACTGACAAGCCATGGATATATCTGAATTGAGTTCCCTATCAAAACTGCTTGATGTATATTAGAAATATGGTTCTTCCTCATACATTTATGGCTGCTTTAATACTTCTTGTCAAGATCATATACACAAAGAAATGTTTGTGTAATTAATGTACAATTTGTCTTGGACAGCTCACAATTAAATGTCTATAGAATACTACATGACATGTTCTGGCAAAGGCTGTAAAAATCTTTTCTTCAAGTTTAAATATTAAAATGCCTAGTATCATTATACATATATACATGCACACAACATTACAAGACAACAGCTAGCTCATCACCACTGTAAGATGTTATATCAATGAACCAAGGGTCATGTTCAAAATAAATTAATGTGTGGGAATCTTAAAATAATTTTAAAAGAATTTTTTAAAAGTAATCTCTTGGGATCTGTGCCAGACATGACATATTTTAGTATTCTGCATATGATGAGTAATTGACCTTTGCAGAAGGCTCAACAGATGCTTCTCTTAGCCCCATGTGAATCAGTCCAGAAGCCATTCAAACTGTAAGTTTTAGTTTCCATTAGTTTCATCAGCTTGAAGTTGTGTTTACATTCAAGGACAAACCAATTCAGTCTGAGAAACTCTGAGAACGAGTTAACATATTACAAAAGAGTTTCATCCAGGGGTGAAATCCAGCAGATTCGGACAGGTTTTACAGAACCGGTAGCAGAAATTTTGAGTAGTTTGGAGAACTGGAAAATACCACCTCTGGCTGGCCCCAGAGTGGTGTGGGAATGGAGATTTTGCAATATCCTTCCCCCAGGAGAGAGCAGGGAATGGGGATTTTGCAGTATCCTTCCCCTGGAGTGGGATGGGAATGGGGATTTTGCAGTATCCTTCCTCTGCTATGCCCACCAAGCTACGCCCACAGAACCGGTAGTAAAAAAAATTGTATTTCACCACTGTGTCTATACCATTAGTATTAATATTTAGCCCATATTATAGGCTTTAGAACAGAGTAATCCTCATTTGCTTTAGTTTCAGTTTTTCAGCTTTAATGTCTAGCATTGCATATAACTACAACTGTGTTCCTTCTGTGGAATGGCAGCAAGTGGAATCTGCTCTCTATGTGTGATCAGCAGTGACAATTCTAAATCTGACTGGATACTCCAGTCTGTGTTTGACAGATGGCCAGCAAAAGCTCATTTTTGACTTCCATAATTATTCCCTAGACATAAAGATTAGACTACTAATCTTCTTTGAGGCCTCTTTTCAGAGGGAAGAGATCAATAAGATTCACAATGCAGGCCACTTTCAGTCTAAAGGAAGGAAGGAAGGAAGGGAGAGAGGGAGGGAGGGAGGAAGGAAGGAAAGAAAAATGAGAAAGAAGAATAAAATATTTTTTTGCAGCTGTATATGAACTAAATCATTTCACAAATCCCCCTAATAGCTTATTTATTACCTTAATTATTAATTTAATATTAATATATTAAACAGCATCTTTCTCCAATCTCAATGTCCTACTGTTGTATTTTCTTCATTGATCAGAATTCTTAGCAGTGGCCATGGTGGTTGGGGAGTTTTGGGGAACTGAAGATATATCTGAAGGACATCCAGGTTGGGAAAAGGTGCTACATAGCATTGCTATCTCTGCAGTGATAACTCTAGGTCCCTTCATAAAGCAGCAATCATACAGGAAGTACAATGTTGCAGGTTGGCATGTTGTTGCATACCTACCATTATTATTCTCAGGAAGATCCGAAAGGTTCATCTATTCTCCTTGAATGGAGAATCGGACTTCAAGGGGAAAAAAATCCCAGCTGCACTGAAGTTTCTACTTCCATTCTAGAGAATGGGTTTGAAGTCCATGGTATGTCTTTTCTATATTGTGTACTCCCATACATTTTAAGAAACATAAAGTAACAGGTTACAATCGCTTTTATAGGATATGGGTATATTGCTACCTTAAGGTAGTTTGCAATTCAGTATATAAGGATGCTTTCTCACAACCAAAAAGTGTTTTCTCACTTCAGTAGCAATTATGCACCAATGTACATTTGTCCTCTACTGATTCTTCCCCAGGAAGGTTTTAGAAAAGGGAGAGAAGGAAAGCCATCCAGGTTGCTAACAGGTAAGTACCTTGGTAGTACAGCGGTCTAAACACCCTGTTATTAACACCAGATGCCTGCAATTATTGCAGGTTCGAATCTCACCA
>JANHFK010009466.1:5337-27444 GCA_036250565.1 Sibynophis collaris | reverse complement strand
CTAGGTAACATCATCAGTGCTAGTAATAATTCATAACTCCTTACTAACACTGATGATGTTACCTAGTTAGGGTAATGAAACGTCTGCAAGAAAACAAGCAATATCAGAGAGGACCAAGGACCCCTCATTTCAACCCTGAGCTACAAATATTCTCCTTCATAAATAGCAATAGCACTCAGACTTATATACCACTTCACAGTGCTTTACAGTCCTCTCTAAGTGGTTTACAGAGTCAGCATATTGGCCCCAACAATTTGGGTCCTCATTTTACCCACCTTGGAAGGATGGAAGTCTGAGTCAACCTTAGCCTGGTGAGATTTAAACTGCCAAATTGCAGGCAGCAGTCACTACTGCACTCAGCAGAAGTAGCCTGCAGTACTGCACTCTAACCACTGCCCCAGTGTGACTCATAGTGAAAAGGTTATGTTTTTCCTACAATAAAGTATTTATTACTTTATTATTTATTTATTTAAGTATTTATTACTTTATTACATTTATTTGCTGCCCATCTCCCTTTCCAAAACAAATCTGTAGTGTTACATATTTGAAGACTTTATAATTAAGAAAAATTCTGATACATAGCAGTATAAAAGAATTTCAATAATGCTATTTCGAGGACTGTATTAGAGTTTTGCTTTAATTGATCGTGAGGTAATAAATAGTACTCACTTAGAAGGATGTTTTTCTCTTTTTTTCCCATCTCATTTTTGTCTGAATAATTATAGAGCTACTAATTACGCTAAAGACTATTTTTGAACTAGCAGTGGATTTATATACTAATACTTAATAGTATATATATGAGCCATTTACCCTTCAAAATATCATTGACATCTTTGTTTAGCTTTTGCTAGAATTAATAATTCAGTATGCAACCTGAAAAATTCCTAATCCAATATAAAGAGGTGTTTGCAACGTTATTTTTCCTACATATCCCCAATGTCATTGGGGAAAAAAGGTAACATTCTTGACTTCTTTTCTATCTTCCTCCTCCATATAAGGAGTTTTTATTAAAAACCTATGTTGGGAACAATCTAGCATTCTCTTTGTTGATATATCAACTGAAACAACAAGTTTTAAAATGTAAGAGGTTTATTTTCCTTTCATCAAGCATTTTCTACATACAGAACACTCACATATGTAGGATAGATCAGAAAAATGTAGAAGAGATGAACTACTGTAAATCATAGAGTAACAGGCTGTTCACAGACTCTTTTATTTTGTAGTAATTACCGTTATTATCACAATGGGGAAAATTGCTAAAAAGATTCAGAAGTCAGAAATTTAAAGTCATGTTTGTTGTTTAGTTAAGTCTATCTGCCAGTTTCCTTAATCTAAAGCGAAGTCTACCTTTTCATAGCTCAGGATATTAATGACACACAAGAAAATAGAAATGTCTAATTTCTAATTAGCTTTACCTATTAGAGTAAAATATTTGATTGCATTGAATAAAGTATCAGTTTAATCATTTCAGGTACAGAAACCCCAGTTTTTAAAATGATAATAATAGTCAATCCCGTCTATGTATTTCTTGAAAATCTGAAGAAGAAAAAATACTAATGAGCAAGATTATTTTCTCCTTTTGTAGTGGTTACAATAATTCTAAATTTTAGAACCTGAATTGTTTCTATGCAGACCAGTGGTGGGATTCTACTTGTTCGCACAATCCTGGTGAACCAGTAGTGGCGGCGGGGGTAAGTCATCACAGACGCACGGGCTCCCAGTTAAAAACCGGTAGTGAAGGTAAATGGAACCCACCACTGATTCGATATATAAACAACATTCCTAACTAAGGGGCAGTTTATAAACTAAAATAACCCACATATTTTGAAATAGAAAGCTAATGGCAGTAATAAGTTAAAAATTACTTTTATCAACAGTATTGACAAAAGGCATATATGATAGACATTATACATGTAACAGTGATACTATCTAGCAAGATGATGCGAATTGTTTTTTTAATTGTGTATTTTATTCATTTCAGTGTACTGTACTTTCAGAAAGAAACTTGAAACACATAATATTGTACACAACTAGGAAGAAGTAAAATTGAACTCAATGTGATTTACTTTTCAGGAGACATAGTGCCATTATTCTCCATTTTTAAAGACTGGAGTTCTTTTCTTATTTAGGAATTAATTATCTTGAATTCGGTGGAACTAACTTCTGAATAGACATATGTAGGATTATTGTGTAAAGTGGATTATTAAACAGATTGTTTTAAAATTAAGACATTATTATTATTTTTTTGCCAATTTAAATAACCCTCAATATTGATTTTAAAATAAACATCTTCTCCTAAGCAGCTAGATATTATGTTTCTGTTCAATAAAACTAAACTATACCAAGTTTTGTAGACGGAAAAGTAAGACTTATAATAGGAAGTTAACAAAATTTTAACCTTAAATTGTAATAAAAATAACCATATCTTCAAGCCGTAGTAATAAAAATGATAGCACAAAATGTTGCAAATATACTTTTTTCCTTTGAGTTAAAACCATGCCTTAAAATCTGTGAAGATGAAAAATTCTGAGATATTAAAAACTTTTCACAAGATAAAGAGAACTTATAACCACAAGAATACAATTATATGTTTTGTAGGCTTCACTTTCCTTATGAGACATTTCTGTTCAAGGCACAAAAATATCAAATAGTGGTCAGGACAGGGCATAGTGTTTTAATGCAAAAACCTAACTATGCACATTGTGTGTAGTATTAGAAATTCAATGAATCTGATTAAGTTTTGTCATTGCTGCTGCTGTTGCTGCTGTTGTTATAATGTGGCCTTATTTTGTCATCTACCCTATGTATTTATCATAATATAATATTGTCACAAATTGGCCACTTTTCCCGATGGAGATTACCAACAGTAAATATTTCTCACAGTTTCAGCATCTTTTATTTCACCAAAATTCCATTTTAGTCAACCACACAACATGTACAGAAGGGTCTAACATCTTTAATATAAAATAATGACAATTTGGAGAATGAAGATAAGTGCAATGTACTGTAAAACTATATCCACTTGGGTGTTATCTAATATGGTTCTTTAGGCTTCTCCAACCCAAATTACTGTGTTTCCTCTCTCAACTTCAGTGATTTCACAATTAAGCTTATTTAATCGTCCATCTAGAATAAACAAGGATTCTTTGGAAGGTGTCATCAGGTACTGACCAAAAAGCCCACTGCCCTCAATTAATCGGTTCTTATTGTTCCAAGGCCATTCATCTGGTTTAAGAGGTTCCTTCAGATTCTTCACCATCTTCACCTTCCCAGAAGAGAGCTCTACAAAAAGAACATCAGTCTGTGTACTAGAGCTACCAAAGACATTATATTGATGGGCTTCAGTAAATGATGGTTGGAAAGCCACATCAGATATGTGCAAGTTTGTGTGAATGTCAAAGGCATCTTGTATTTCTCCTCTTAGTGTAATTGTCTGGACCCTCATGAGACCTTTCACATCATCAATGCTGACTACGTAGTGACCATCTGGAGAAATATATGGAGATCCTGTTACATCACCATTATATCCAATAACTGAGTCAGTAACACTATCTACTATTATTTGTGGTAGAATAGCTCCAGTAGTGTCAGGCTTACAGTTGACAAAATAATATCCTCCAAGATGTGTATACGCCAGAGTCTTTGGAACACAGTTGTAATCCTTTAAACTAATTGTCTTGATGTATGACATTGTTTCAAGATCAATTTTCTGGAGTACAGGCTCGTCCTTGTGAAGAATGAATCCAAATCTAGATGAAACAGAAAACATTTTTTTAAAAAAAGTTACATCCTATAGCAATTTAAAGATTTGTACTGGAAGCATGCATTCTTATGTGTCTATATATGGTTTAAAGATACATGATTTTTTTTTGTTCAGATCATATAGCAGATGAATGGTATTTGGATGTATGAAATCAAAATGTTTAGGAAAAAAAATCTCCTGCCTGCAATATTTTATACCTGTAACGATCAAATTACATAGGCAAGTTATGCTTCAGGATTGTAGACTTTAAGAAATACACATAGAACCAGTTGAGTGTAGTGGTTAAGGTTCTTGCCTGAAACCATTCTATGCGTCCTTTAAATATAAACACCAGTTGGGTGACTTTAGACCACTAACTCTCTCTTACCGCACCCCCCTTACCACAACTGTTGTGATGATGAAAAAGTTTGGAGTATTAGATATGTCCATGCACTGAGAGGAATGGGGGGGATGATAGATAATAGATTATTATTATCATCTATTAGATGATAGATTAAAAATAATGCCACCTAAATATTACCAATTAAATAAAACAAATTATAGCTTTTCTGCTAAAATTATAATTAATTAATTCAAGATTAATAAAATATATTTTTGAAAGTGTACTTTCAATGTTAATTCAGGAATATGTTTACCATATAAATAGAGTGAAATGGTACAGTGTTTTTAAGGCATATATTTCCAATGAGATTCAGTTTATTTTAAACAAAACAACTTGCATAAGTTAGGAGAAATAAATAGCCTCAATGACTAATTTCCCACTTTTCTCATGAACAGAAAACGATAGTAATTATTACTTATATATTTATTCAATCCTCATTTAAATTCAGAGAAGTTAAATTCCATAAATATTTAGGATTATGCCTTGCAACTGTTAATGCACTATGCCTTATGTTCCCAAAATACTTTTATACTTAAAAACTATTGATCCTGGAAATTAGATTAATGACTGTAAAGCACAGTATAATATAGCACAGTCTAGCAAGCCTGCTGTTAGTAAGAGAATCCTACTCTCCACTGTATAATATGCCTGACAGTTAATTGGGCATAAAGCTTTATAAGCATCCATGTAAGACTTATAGAAAATGTCAAATGAGAATTGTATGGATGTAGCTGAAATACATAATCAAACAATCAAAGTGACAAAATTAGCAAATTATACTTGTACGCTTCTAATATAGAGAAGATAAACTGGACATCAAAGAGGAAGCCATTCAGAATTTAACATTATTTCAAAGAATAGTTGATAATCAGAGCTGCAACGAGAATTAAGCTAAATTGGAAAAGAAGCCAATTCATGAAGTGTGAATGTCTGGTTTAAGAAAATATAAGCAATAATACTGATAATCACCCTATGAATCAGAACCAGAAGATTCTGGAATGGCTCTAAGTCTCTAAAAGCACAAATTTTTGTACATTTGTAGCCAGAAATGGAATCTGAGAATTCCTCTTAGAAAAAAAGGAAGATCAGATTTACTAAAATTGCTCATAACTAAACAAGGACAAGTTATAAATACTTTTTTAAAATTTGATTGAATAGCTTGAATTCAAAAGAGTGTCCTTTTTTTCTAAGAGTTAAGTCCACTGACATTTAAGCTTTTGATTTATTGGTCCTTTTATCTTTTTCCTGTTTTCCTTTGTGTTTGAGTGATCTCAATACAAGTAATATAACAACTAATAATTCTTTAAAACAAATGATTATGCACGCATCATTATTTTGTTTAGATACAATGCAATTTTATTTTCATTCCCCCTTTTTATAATTGTACACACTTTAAATCCTAGCCCTTTGATCCTCCAGACTAAATTTCTTTCTATTCGTTCCTTGTACATATAGTGAATCTGATGAATAGTGACAATATCTTACAACACAAAATAAAGACATGATGAAACTTGGATGTTACACTAGAAAAGACTGTAAGCCCACACAGGACTAGATATATTTTGAGTGCTTGATTTTTATGTCATTTATTTGTATTTTTGCTCTATTGAATTCTGATAATGGAAATATACAGGGAATTATTAGAAGAGAGAGGTGATAAAGATCAGCTTTCAATTATAAAACCAATAAAACTTTTTTACAAAAAAAAAAAGATCAGCTTTCGTAAACTGATATTTCCAGTTACATATGATGACAATTTCATCATGTTTAATTACAATTTACTATGAGAACTGAACATGCATGTCTGAATGTTTAGACAAACTGGAATTATATAATTAAATCCTATGGTATTTGGACTGTAATATTTTTGGAAATTTTCTGTTTCACAATCGGTCATATGTGATTAATACCCATTTATTGCATTATTCAAGAAGATGTGAATATGTTAACAGTGAGCTATCTCTTCTTCACATCCAACATATTTCAAGGCAATGTAACCCATTAAACACAAATAAACACAGTTAATTATCTATTTTGTGTCTTGTTATAGTAAAATATGCTTTAAAAATATGGGTGTGAGACCCAGTGATATTTGAATAACTACTAGAAGAACTGTATTATTAAGGATAAATTTGCAAAATTATTGATTTTATGGATGCAAAGAAATTTAGCAATTCCTCTTTTCTTTCAGTTTTAAGCCTTTAATGTAGTGCTTTTTTCTTTCATAGAACATTGCTGAGAGTTAATGCATTATTGAAAATATTTTGAAACTGATAATATTCTCAAAAATAGAATTCTGAGAATTAATAAATAAATAAGACAATAAAGATTTTTGGAACCACTCATGTATACTTTCTAACCCAGTAATGTTTAAAGCAATGATGTATTATATTGGAAACTAGCAAAACATAACAGTAGTTTAACTTTTTCAAAAAATGACCTTTTAATATTTGTGCTAGGACATTTGTGAGCCAATGTTTTTATTGCTGTCTGGCATTTGAGAACCTTGTAAAATGTTATTGATTTGTACTGCTTCTTAGAAACTTATCTATAACCCATAGGTGAACGGAACTTGAACTCTTCATGGATCATCTTAAACATTTCAGTCTATGATTGAATTGGCAAAGATTTCACTGTTCATCATAGTTAACAGTCTTCTATTGCAGTTACAGCAAGTGTCACTTAAATGATTATTTTTAAGAAGTCTGTGTATGACTATTCATGCTTTGGCTGGAATTGTAATTGAAGGCTTTGCATTTTCAGAGTCATTAATCTGGTACTTTTCATAAATTTGATTTTTAAAGATTGCACAAATGTTTTTAATACTTATAATTATGTCATGAAATTATCTGTGATGTCTAATTCTGATTGATAATTCAGTCTCTAGTAAAACAACAAGTGATATAACAGAGTGTTTATACTTTTTGCTGGTGATTTGTATATACAAATAGCCTATTTAATACAAAAGTCTATTTCATGCAATTATTTATCAGTTGCCATCCAAATTTATTACTCCATGACTAAAATTATGAGACTTCTAATTCTCATGTCTTTTACATACAATCATGTCACAAAGCTTTTCATGGAATCACAAAAATATTTTTGACCATATTTTTTTCACGCTCCAATAGTGAAATAAATATCTGGATTCAACTCAAAATATATTGTACTAAGGTAAAACAGGTGAAAATGTATAGGCAATTAAACAAATAATCCAGGTGTAGGCAATTAAACACATCCAAATGTACCAAAAATGGCATATAGCATTGTTTTGGTTCACTTTTGTGCTTGTTAAACTGCAAAAGTAACACTATTTTTAAAAGTAATCTAAGTATATAGTGTTTGTCTAGAAGATGGATTATGAACTTGCACTTAACAGCATTTCATGTAATACCTGACAATCCATATACTGTGATCCTCATCCTTAGAAACAAAGTTTACAAAGATATTGAATTAACCCTGTTTCAGCTGGAAGTTTTCCTAGCAGAAACTAAAAATTAAGTCTAGGCTTGCTTCTGAGAAACAAACAGGATGAAAAAAAAACCATGATTCATCTGCTTTAATCATGTCATTATCTTTTTGTTTTATTGATGTACACAAAGGGAAGGATCTATCTAAAGAGGAGTGTCAGAAAAAGTAAGGAGGATATGATGAGGAAAATATACTATATAAATTTCAGCTCCATTTTGACTCACAACCTGCCATTTCAGCCTGCAACGGGCTGGGGGAACCCACAGCGGGCTGAACAGTGTGTCAGAGGGCTGGATCCATCTCCCAGAGGCTCCATTTTGACCGGCAACAGGCCAAGGAAGGCCGTAGAGGGCCGAATGGAGCATCAGAGGGCCAGATTTGCCCCTCAGAAGCTCCATTTTGACTCGCAACCTGCCAGGCAAGACCTGCCTGAATGGAACTACAGAGGGGCACATACAGCTGAAAGGCTGGAGAGGAGACTGCTTGCTAGATCTTGAAAAGGTAAGTAACCCAGAGTGGCAGGTTGGGGGGGGAAGCAATTGTGGGGAGCATGTACTATTGTAGTATCTCAAAAGTTAAATACTATTTTTCCCCCAAAAATATATAGTTTATGTTTAGTCTGAACACTCGACATGGGGAAAGCAAGAGGCGAGACAGAAATAGGTAACAAACTGTTTAATTCTAACAAGTGTAACAGCAACAGCAAACAGGCAAATCACGGCTCAGTAACTCTCCACAGTTTTGCCGTTTGACAGCTCCTTAAATAGAGCTGACCAATGGGAGAGCTCTAAATTCCCGCTCAGCAGGCTGGCGCGCCTCAGCCAATCAGCGGCCAGCCTTGATTCTGCTAGTAGTTCTCACGGTTACAACAGTTTAATTCATGTAGTTGTTCATTCTCATGAAGATAATTGTGACTTCTATCACCACAACTAAAATTTACCATGTCAACAATGGATCCTACCACTATAACTAAAACTGACCATAAATGAAAATTAACCAAGTTCATTCATTTTGGATACACCTCATTTATTCTGCTATGATTTCCTTTTATGTGGGGTGTCTCAGGGCCAACATTTTGTCTTTCCATTTTAAATATCTTTACGAAGCCACTGTAGAAGGAAATCCATATGTTCATAGAGCATTATCATCAATATCAATACTGGCTGATATCCTGTCACACATCTTAAAGGGGGGGGGAGAGAGAGAGAAGTGGAGGGAGGGAGACGGGGGAGAGAAAGAGAGAGAGAGGAAGGGAGGGAGGAAGGAAGGGAGTAGAGAGAGGGAGGGAGAAAATGGTATGTACGTTAAATAGTAATTGTGTTGAAGGTTAGAAAAACACTAATGAAGATGATCTCAAATCAGGAACTTTGATCAGAATGATGAAAAATAAAGTTGGAAATGCATTTTTGACAAGCGATTCAATTAAGAGCATGACAAAAATGTTGCTTTTTGCATAAAAAGATTACAAAAGATGTTAATACCCTGTGAAATTGTTGAGGAATCAAGTGAATCAATAGATTGCACTTGTTCTCAGTGCAATTCTGAAAGATGGAAGAACTCTACTTAGTCTCAGGATCTGAGAAATCACACTCAGATTTTAAATCTGGAAAAAAGGTCATGATTTATTATTCCAATAGGGAATGTTGTCTCCAGACATATATAGGTAGTTACTGGTCAATGAAATTCTATGCTGCTGTTGTACTGTACTTTACTTATTTTCATTTTTACTTACTTATTTATTAACATTGTTAAAATAGTAATTTTGGCAACAAAAAACCAAGGAATTGATGCTTTAGTTTGCTAGTTCATAGGGGTTTTTTTCAGCTGCATTCTCAAAAAAGCCAAACTGATGACCAATGGAGCAGAATTATCATTTTAAATATATTTTAAAACATTTTAAATTACTGGTATTCAGAAAGGAAGATAGCAACCTTGGGAGCTTTAGTTATCTGTTCTTCTTTTTTATACCCATTGAATCTAAACCTCCTTTGGTTCACCTTGGTCAGCTGAATTACCCCTTCTATGCAATGGCTCATGCTTCAATTACTTTTGTATTCCAGGAAAACTAACTTTAACCTATTATAATTTTGTATGGGTCAATTCTTCTTTACCTTTACCCAGAGTCTAATGATCTCAATACATTATCTCAGCAACTCTTAAAAATGTTCTCAAGGTGATTAAGGTTTCTTTCCAAAAGTATTATAGAAGAGGCATTTACATGAGCAGTTGTTGTAATGTACAGTTCTGTACCTTACTATTTCAGTAGGGCCGTGATGGCGAACCTATGGCACGCATGCCACAGGTGGCACACAGAGCCATATCAGTGGGCACGTGAGCATTGCCCCAGCTCAGCTGCAGAGTGCATGCGCCCACTGCCAACTGATTTTCGGGGCTTCGGTGGAGGAAGTTGGAAGCTGTTTCCAGCCTCCGGAGGACCTTCGAGGGGGAGAGAGGCCATTTTCACCCTCTCCAGGCTCCTAGAATGTTTGTTGAGCCTGAGGAGGGCAAAAAATGGGCCTACCAGGCTCACTGTGCCAGCATGTACCAAAAGTGGGGGGAACGCGGGGGTCACATGTGCCTGCACGTGGGGAAGGGCGCATTGAATTATGGGTGTAGGCATGCGCATGACCCTCCACACTCCCCCCGTTTTTGGCACATGACGGCAAAAAGGTTAGCCATCACTGCAGTAGGGGTTTTGGTGTAAAACCTTGGAGTTTTCCATACTATTCCACTTGAGAGGACAATCTACTTCAGACACAAACACACAGAAAATGCAGATTCCAGCAACCATCACAGTTATATCAAGCACCAAATTGCTCTAATTTCACACACACACACACACACACACACACACACACACACACACACACAAATAGTCTATAGCAGTGATGGCGAACCTATGGCACGGGGCCACAGGTGGCACTCGGAGCCATATTGGTGGGCACACGGGCGTTGCACCAGCTCAGCTGCAGTGCACATACATGTGCCGGTTGGTTTATTTTTAGGCCTTCTAGGCCCACCAGAAGTCGGGAAAAAGGCTGTTTCCGGCCTCCGGAAGGGGGGGGTGAGGAAGTCTGTTTTTGCCCTCCCCAGGCTCCTAGAAAGCCTCTGGAGCCTGTGGAGGGTTAAAAACAGGCCTACCAGGCACACCTTGGCATCACGTGCCAAAAGCGGAAGGAGGGGGGTTTCTCGTGCATAGGCATGGGGGGCATGGAACATTGAATTATGGGTGTGGCCACGCTCAAGCACAACGACCCTATGCTCCCCCTGCTTTTGGCACCCAACAGCAAAAAGGTTAGCCATCACTGGTCTATAGTAAGAGACACACATTTTTAAAAGAGTAAATTTTTTAGGAGTGGTTTGCCACCGTAGGACTTTAATTAAGAAAAAAAAACTCATTACTATACACAATCTCATCATGATGAAATTTCAAATATATTTACATTTTAATATTTTAAACAATTTGGTTTACAACTCAATAGAAAATTAGACTGCAATGAGTTAATCTCATGGGAATCCAAAGGCCACATACACAGAATTATGTTGTAAATGAATTCAGTTTTATGATGATACCAAAAGTGGTATTTCAAGAGTTCCAGAAAGTCAAGAATCCGAATCTGTAAAAGTGTTTTTCTTCTAAATGAATTAGCAATATGTTTGTTTCTTTGTGGAATCTTCTCCTGGAAATGACTTAGCTGCATCCCTCTTAACATTCCAAAAATCAAAGACTTGGCTATTTGATTAAGGATGGGGCACTCCAGGAAACTAGGGAAATTTTGCAATGATTCTCTTATTACAGTTAATATGGTCTTCTTTTCTTTTGTGTCCATTTTTATAGCTTTTTAAAAAAAATAGTGACTATTTTTATGATTAAAAAAAAAAAATTAATACAGTACTTTAACACTGCCCAGAGTCACTTTCATGTGAAATGGGCAGCTATACAAATATGAAAAATTATAAATAGAGGTAGCCTAAAATTTATTTTGGAAAATTATCCTCTACATCTGAAGTTCTAATGAAAATGATAAGACAAAATTATTAAAACAATTATTTAACTTAAACAAACAAGACTGAACTTTGGAAATATTAAAGGAATTACGTTTCTAATTGTTTGTGAATTGATACATCCCCTATGACCAATAACAGTTTGGCTGTTAACAGAATGAGCTATTTCAAACAGAATGAGCTATTTCACGGAGAGGCTAATTAATTCGATTAAAACTCTAGGCTATCATACCAGTAAGATGATTGTTCATTCTTGTACATGTGAAAGTAGCTGCTGTGTGATGTTCAGAACACCTGCTCAAACTATTAAAGATCAGGAATGAAAATTTTACAATTACTTAATTTAACACTGCTTTGAAACACTGCATAACATAATTACAGACTTTAATTTATTCCAATTATCTTACTTAAATTTGTGAACTGGAGTGATGACTTCTAAAATAATTTTTTTTTGTATTCTTCTCTCTCTTATTCTTCACAGAACAGGAATAGTTAAAACACAGGCTCTTTGGTTTTCACAGATATAGATTCAATTACTTCAATATAATGTTTGCACTAAAGTAGTGCAAATTTAGAGATTATTCAACGCAAAGAGAAAATTCAACAAACTCTATACCTGTTTTTTTCTTTGGTGCCTTTGAGATCTTTCATTAATCCATACAGCATAGAATCCCTGTAATGAGGTACATGCCCCCTCCACAAAGAGGATGAGGGCCATATGCTTGGTTTGGCAGGGATACCTTTGCATGTTTGGGACAGTGGTGAAATCCAATTTTTTTTTACTGTGGGCGTGGCTCAGTGGGCATGGTGTGGCTTGGTGCGTGTGGCAGGGGAAGGATACTGCAAAATCCCCATTCCCTCCCCACTCCTGGGGGAAGGATACTGCAAAATCTCCATTCCCACCCCACTTTGGGGCCAGCCAGAGGTGGTATTCACTGGTTTTCCAAACTACTCAAAATTTCCACTACCGGTTCTCCAAACTGCTCAAAATTTCTGCTAGCGGTTCTGCAGAACCTGTCAGAACCTACTGGATTTCACCCCTGGTTTGGGATGAACTCAGGATGCCTTGCAGTCGGCATAACCTGAGTGCAAAGACCGTGTTGATCTGCCCAGTTGGGATAAGTTGAAGAGTACTTATCCCAACCGGAGACTGACATACATAACTGTGACTGATTGCCCTCCGCAGCTATATGGGATGTTCTTGTCTATTTGGATCGGAAGCAGAAGTTATTATGGTCTGACAAGCTGTAATAGGAGCTAGACACCATGCCAAACATGGAAATTTAATGGTAAAAATATTTTAATATTTTGAGCAAAAAATAATCCTCTGCTTATTTACCTAAGAAAGCCAAGTCTTTTGAAGTCCTCCTTCTGAAAACTCTCCGAATTAAAGTTTGCAATTTTGTCCTTCTTAGGCTGGGAGGGAATGGTTCAAAATCATTCAGCTGGCTTTCATGGTTAAGGTGGGATTAGGACTTCTGATTTGTAGCCTGATATTTAACCACTTTACAAAAAATTGGGTGTCTTATATAAAGCACTATTATACCCAATGAAGTAACTCATTTCAAAAACAAATGCTAAAAGTTTAAGTACATCTGCCAAAATATGAATGTAAGAATGTAAGAAAACGATCTTGCAAGGAAAGAGCTGAATATCTGAATTAAGCATTTATGCATGGATCATAACAATCTCATATCAATATTGTTTTAGAAATGGAAAAAAAACATTTTTCAGAACTTTTATTTTCTAGAGTAGTTCTTGAAACCTGAGCTTTGGGATTGTCATGTAGCCCATAAGAGACTTAAACTATCTCTTGCACCAATACTGCCTTTTGTGACCAGAATCATCATTAGGACCACTCTTGCTGCTTAATTTTCCTTAAGCAGTTTGTGAAAAATTAGCCTTTTCCTGAAATTTCTTATGTGATTCCCTTTTGCGGATATATTTCTATGGAAAAATTATACAGCTAGCTTTCCAAATATAGATTCTAGGATGTTGCGTTCTTAGTTCACCTTCTGGTCCACTCCCCTAGTGGTGGACCAGGTTGCATCCCCTAGTGGTGGACCAGGTTGTTTCTGATTGGCTGCCTGTTTGACAACCAAGTATAAAAGGAGCTGTCAAACAGGCAAGCAGCTGTTCTTGTTCTTCTGTTCAGTTGCTACTGAGCTGTGCTTGTTAGAAATAAATGTTAGCGCTCACCTAATCTGTGTCGCCTCAGTTATTGCTCCCTATCCAAACCAGAGAACAGAACACTGGCGACGAAGGTGGGATGCTAAACTGAGATAACAGATAGAGCTGATTCACTCCAGAAGAGCAAATTGCACAGCTTAGACAAGAACGATGAGACATCATTCCTCATAACAAACAGATCCTCTGATAGAAATGGCTTCGCAAAACAATTTCGTGCCTTTCAACCCGGACACAGAATCATGGGAGTCCTATGTGGAATGCTTTGAGTGTTATCTCATAGCCCATGACTACACTGAGCTGTCCAGTGACCGAAGGCGTGCTTATTTCCTCTTGTTTTGTGGAACAGAGATGTTCAAGATGGCAAGGGCTCTACTCGCCCCTCAGTCCATTCACTCGGTTTCTTTGGATGCGCTGATGAGTAAACTTAGAAATCACTACGTTCTGGCACCTTCAAGAATCGCACGTCGTCATGCATTTTACCACACAAACCAGGCAGAAGGCGAGTCGAGTAATCATTACATAGCAGCTTTGAGGAAAGCGGCTCTCTACTGCGAATTTGATAATTTAGAAGACTACCTATTAGATAGGTTAGTATGCAGAGTGAGGGATGCCCGCCTGAAGCGAAGACTGTTGGCTAAAGCTGACCTCACATTTCAAACTACGCTAGATGAGGTGTGCAGGGTAGAACTGTCAATAAAATCGATGGCGGAAATGCAAAGAACCCAAAGCCTGCCTGAAACAAGGAAAGCAAAAATAAATTTCAGTCATGCTGACCCAGAAATGGACTCAGATGAGGAGGAAGATATCAATCGCCTTAAAGAAGCAAAACAAAAGGGCTGGCCCAGTGATAGCACCTCAGATTGTGTGTATGGATCTGTGGTGGAAACCATCCACAAGCAGCTTGTACTTTTAAAAGCACAATCTGCCAATGCTTTGGCCAAAGAGGGCTTATTGCCAGAGTATGCAGGGCTGCTCAACTAACCCCAATGTCACTGACGAGGCAGCAATTCAGCAGACATTTCCTTCAGAGGCAAGTCAAAACTCGGAATGACTGCTATGCCATATTTCCTGACCATAGCGAACCAAGAACTGATAGCTGTCATGCCACCCATTCCCTGAGGAAGAAAATCCACCTCATGGTCCAAATTGAGGGAGCACCCTATCATATGGAAGTGGATACGGGGTCAGCCACTTCCATTGTGTCCTGGAGCACTCTGAAACATTTAGTACCCACGATTGCTTAAGCCTTGCAATGTTGTCCTACGAGACTACCAAGGAAGTCATATTCCCATCGTTGGCAGCGGTAAATTCTAAATTCAATTCAAAAAGTTTACAGACCGTCTACCATTAGTTGTAGTGGATGGATCCTTGCCAAGCCTTTGGGGACTTGATTGGTTTGAGTCCCTAGGGTTAGAGGAATAAATTCTATTAAATCCGCTGAGCTGCAGTCACTGATCAGTGAATTTCCTGCTGTTTTCGCAAGTTAGGCACCTACAAAGGAACACCATTCTCTTTCAACTTGGACCCCTGGTGACACCTCGCAGACTCAAGCCGCGCCGAGTGCCCTTTGCATTAAAGCCAAAAGTGGATGCCGAGCGGGATAAACTGATCGCTCAAGGTATCCTGCAGCCGGTGGACCATTCATGCTGGGAGACGCCTATTGTCACCCCAATCAAGGCTGATGGCTCTGTCCACATCTGTGTGGACTATAAATGTTCCATCAACCATGCATTACAAGCATATGCCTACCCTGTGCCAGTGGTCTAGTACCTTCTGCATTTGTTAGGAAATGGCTCCATCTTTGCTAAACTTGACCTGGCACAGGCATACCAACAACTGTCTGTGGATGTCAAGACCGCAGAAGCCCAGACGATCATAACACATAGGGGAGCCTTCAAATGCACCAGGCTCCAATTTGGAGTCAGCATGGCCCTGGGGTTGTTCCAGAGTTTAATGGAATGGCTACTGTATGGCATCCCTGGGGTCATGCCTTATTTTGATGATGTGCTTATTTCCGCAACTGGCAGACCTGAACTAATAGCATGGCTGTAACAGGTGCTCCACCAGTTCCAGAGTGTCATCCTTAAGGTGAAGCACAACAAATGCCATATCGCAGTATCCCAAGTTGAGTTCCTGGGATTCCTCATTGATGGATCTGGCATCCACCCCACAGCAGCAAAGACTAAGGCAATCCTGGACGTGCCAATGCCACGCAGTAAGTCTGAGCTCCAGGCTTTCCTGGGACTTTTGAATTTCTATGCCATATTTCTTCCACACAAGGCATCTGTAGCGGAGCTTCTACATCACCTTCTTGATTTCAAAGCACCACCTCGGAGAGAATTATAGCCACATCGATAAAGAGGCTCTTGCCTTGGTGGCAGGCGTTAAGCGGTTCAATGACTACCTTTAGGGCTGCCATTTTTAACTTTTAACTGTTAGGGCTGTTGGCAGGTGACTGTCAAACCCCACAGGTGCTCTCCCCGCGCATGACCAGATGGACAGTGTTCTTGGCAGCCTACAACTACATGTTAACCTATCACCCAGGAAAACACCTTTGCCATTCTGATGCGTTGAGCCGCTGCCCCGAGTGACACCGTGAACAACCCCGCTCCTGCATCATTGGTTCTGCTGACAGAGAGCCTGCCTCTCCCAGTTACAGCCGCTGATATTGCCAGACACTCCTCACGGGATCAGGTAATTTTCCAAGTGCTAGATTGGGTGAGGAGAGGGTGGCCACAGGATCCCGTAGCCCAGAAATATAACCCTTTAAAACCAGGCAACAGGAACTTTCCTCTTAAAGAAGATGCCTGCTTTGGGGACACAGAGTGATAATTCCACCCCCTCTCAGGCACTCTGTCCTGAAAACATTGCACCAAGAGCACCCTGGAATAGTGCGCATGAAGGCACTGGGAGGAGTTACCTGTGGTGGCCCAAGCTGGCCCAGGCTATCACAGAATGGGTATCCACCTGCCACAGGTGTCAGGAATCAGGAGCGCTACCACCTAAAGCCCCAGCCAGGGAATGGGAAACCACTACGTCCCCCTGGTCCCACATACATGTTGATTTTGCAGGGGACCATTCCATGGGCAAATCTTTTTACTGGTAGTAGGCTCATTTTCCAAATGGTTGGAAATTATCTTAATGCCTTCTACCACATCTGAAGCATCAATTCGAGCCCTGAGGAAATTGTTTGCAACGCATGGGTTGCCCGATCTGCTAGTATCGGACAATGGGCCACAACTAACATCCACCACATTCAAAATGTATCTAGCTAGTCTAGAGATCCATCACGCTTTAATTTTCCCATTTCATCCGGAGGGAATTGGGCTTGCAGAAAGGATGGTTTGATTCTCCAAGGAGGTGTTGTTAAAAATGGGCCCAGGGAATTGGCAAGAGAGGGTTGACGAATACCTTTTAGTTCAACACACTACACTGTGCCCTCTAATCAACAAAAGCCCAGCAGAACTAATCATGGGAAGGCGGTTACGGACAACCTTAGACAGGCTACACCCCCAATATTCACCATCTAAGCCCCTAGATTCGTCTAGTGCAAACTGCTCCTTTAATATAAGCGACGTGGTATACACCAGGAATTATGTAGGCCATCCCCTGTGGCTGCCTGGCAATATAGTAGCAGTTATGGGTCCCTGTTCTTACAGGGTGAATCTGGACAACGGTCGATTATGGCGATGCCATAGTGATCAACTACGGAGCCGATGGAACTCCTCACCACTGCTGCCAACAGACTGGGCCACGCCAAGGGAATTCCCCATTGCAACGCACGCTAGCGAGGCCAACGCTAAACCACCCACTGACTCGGTACACCTCAACAAAATTCAACCAAGGGACTTACCGAATCTAGAGGCATCTCCAGAAGGCCCAACCCCTGATGAATCCACAGCAGAGTCTAGCAGTAGTCCACAAAGAAAAGTTCCAGGCCAGCCAGAACTTTCGTCAGCAGCAGAAACCTGAAGATCAGGCCGGATCCGGTGCTGCCCTGCATATCTGCGCGACTAGGCATGCACGAAGCTAGGTGGGAAGGAGTGTTGTGTTCTTAGTTCTCCCGCTGGTCTGCTCCCCTAGTGGTGGACCAGGTTGCATTGCTTGTTTCTGATTGGCTGCCTGTTTGACAGCCGAGTATAAAAGGAACTGTCAAACAGGCAAGCAGCTGTTCTTGCTCTTCTGTTCTGTTGCTACTGAGCTGTGCTTGTTAGAATTAAATGTTAGCGTTCACCTAATCTGTGTCGCCTCAGTTATTGCTCTCTATCCAAACCAGAGAACAGAACTTAGGATGTCCCTTATTGTTTGACTGAAGCTAACAACACAATATACATTATTTCCTATTTATTTGCATGTCATACAGTCTGTTATTTCTCCATTCTTAATAAAATCATCTCATTTCCCAATATATTTAACTTTTAAAAAGTATTTGTGTGCATTTTATCTTAATAAAAATATTTCCCCACTTTTATTAATGCAGTATACGCCTATTTCTATACACCTTTTCTTTTATAGATCTATATTTTAGCTGAAATCGAAAGATGGATTATATACAGTATATATAATATACATACACACACACATATATAATCTCTGTTTTACTAGAGCAAGGAATCAAAGAAAAATGATGCTTTTTAACCTGCATCATGTTTACTCTGTTTTTTTATGATTCAACAGACATATGTTGAAATGGGGACAATTTTGTTTCTTGTCATTTTTATATCATGGTGATTGGGAAAGAGGAAGAGAACCATAGAAAAATATTGGTTTTATGTTTTTATATATGTGAAGATAAAATGTTTCTTTATAAAGTCTCTGTATGTGTCAGAAAAGCTGAAAGTTAGACCTGGGCAATGTCCCTCTTGCTTATCATAATGGCAATTCAGAAGCTGACCTTACAGAAAAGAAGGTTACATTTCAAAATGTCAGTAATACATTTAATATTCCTCAAGTATTTCCATACTTCCAAAATCAATAATTTATGTGTTGCTGTGAAGCTTCTATATTTTATTTCCAAATTTAGGTTTAGTAAAGATTAGTATTTTGTTTTCATAATTTTAATTCATTGTGAACAGCAATTAGATAAAGTTGATGTCTTATATCACTTATATCACAGTTCTTTTAATCTTTTGGCATTCTATTATTTTTTATGAGTGTCACATATAATAAGAGATATTTTTCGCTTGTTATTATATTTTAGAACGAACTGTTTGAAAGGAAAGCCACAATTCATCTTTTGGGTTTGCATATAGTTGCAAAATCTGCCAGGTTTTTTAATATGAGAATATTACATATTTTGTTGTGCTGTATTACTACCAAATGGCATCCAAATACTTTCATCCAACATTGTGCCCTCAATTGTTTATTTAAATAAAAAAAGATTATTTGTTGAATATGGATGTCTGCATTATAATATCCTTTTATTATATATATCAGTGATGGCTAACCTTTTTGCTGTCACATGCCAGAAGCGAGGGAGTGTGGGAGGGTCATGTGCACGTGTGCCCACATCCATAATTCAAAGACTCCCCTGCGCCCTGCATGCACGCATAACCCCCCGTGCTCCCCCCGCTTTTGCCACATAATGGCACGGTGGGCCCAATAGGCCCTTTTTTCACCCTCCCCAGGCTCCAGAGGCTTTCTAGGAGCCTGGGTAGAGTGAAAATGGCCTCCCCCCCCCGGAGGCCGGAAACAGGCCGCTTCCTGACTTACAGTGGGCCCGGAAGGCCCAAAAATCAGCCGGCCAGCACACGCATGCACGCTGGAGCTGAATTAGGACAATGCTTGGGTGCCCACAGATATGGCTCCACGTGCCACAGGTGGCACCCGTGCCATAGGTTCCCCATCACTGATATATATTATAATTTATTCTGGCATTTTCCTCAATGATAAATGTTAGTTTATAAATTGTCCTTGCTTAGAGATTTTTATTAGTGTTTATTATAATATAAAACACAAATGAAAATAAAGAGCAGAAAAGAGGTGGGGTGTGTGCAAGATAAGAAGAAAAATAAAATAAAATACAAAGTATAAAGTGGTGCCTGCCTTATGGAACATTTGCTCCCATCTCTTAAAGTTAGGACAGGCCCATCGTCCATCAAGACCTGACTTTATCATGAGTTCTTGGAATCTTAGGAGATTGGTGAGATCTTGAGGTTGCTCCATTGCAAATAGAATCTCTTGGGTGTACTTTTTAAAAATGAGCTTGCGTGATATGTTTATATATTTTTTTATATTTTTAAAAAAATATGTGCCACCCAGGTTACTTTTTCTGGATTGGACAGCCATATTAATATTACACAAATAGTTCCTATTTATTTAAACTATCAATAAAAACTTTTAAACCAAGTTATATTTTGTGAAATTGGACCTTCCCAATGAATGAATAAACGTAAATTTTAACTATATAAGTTCATACTTTAACTATATTTAGTTTTGACCTACAAGCAATTTAATCCGATGTTCAAGTATGCTCTGGAAATTGCTGGAATATGCTACAGCATATGGAATAGAGTTATTTTCTGTAAAAATGGATATCAAAGACAATATACTTCTGTTAAAATTAGCTATACTTTTTCCTTTGAATTCATTTTAGAAAGATAATTTTTATAAGTTGGCATATTCAAAATGAACTGCAAAAACAAGGAATATGTTAGAGCTGAATTCTGAAAGGCAAAGCAAAAATTAGAGTCAGTTTTTTCCATAGTTTGTTCTTTGGAGACATATTTATTTAAGTAATAGTATTCTAAGCATAAGAACATTAATAAAGCAACGTTGAAGTATCTACAGGCCTACAAAGGACTGTGAATTGAGAAGGTAAAATCTTATTTTAGGTTGTTTCTCTTTATTGGAGCTTAGGATTATTATTAGGTGATTATTAGATTTTCTAATAATTATTATTAGATTTTCATGGTACTGTTCCTAGGCCTTATTTTGTAAGCAAAACATACTCTGGAATTGATCATTGAGTCATTTAATCAAGAATTCAAAAATAATCACACCTTATAATAATAAAACCTGCCTGAAAGAAAGGTCACCTTTAGTACAAATGAAATATACTAAAAAGACTAGCATGAATGCAACAGCCCCTAATTCAGATGGAACAGAGTACTCGAAAAATATTAAGGTAGAAAGCAATTTACGATAAAAACCAATTCAGTTCTATTCAGCAGTAAATTATACCACATTTGGCAGTCCAAGGGTATATATGGTATTGCAACTTTAATATCCTTTAGCTAAAAGGCCCTTAGTTTCATTTGAAATTAGTGGTTCTTCTTTTTCCCCCCACTAACTTTCATGCCTACATTTTTTCCTCCAATATCTAATTGTGCAAATAAAATCTTGTCTACAACAATGATAAAGCACCAGGGAGAAAAAATTAAAACAACATGCTTGTTTTCCGTAATGGTTTTTACCTCAAGCCATTCTGTACTGTGTCTCTGCTTGGACTACAAAGTAATTGCAGTGTTATTTAGCCCTAGCTGTCTCTTTTCATATGGTAACTATTACTGAGCTTTGGATGAAATGTTGGTGAGAGAAAGGAAACATTCCCTTCATAACTGAATTCAGCAATATCAAATATTGTATTCAAAGACTGCTTAAAGTTTTAATGAGCATAATGGCCTTGAATATGGGAAAATATGCTAAAGAAAGCATAGCTTGTATTATATGAAGTAGGATCGGCACACAGGGTTTGAAAAAGAAAACTGTTGTACATGTTGTCACACCTTTCAAGGAACTTTCAAGGAACACAGTGGTTAGAATGCAGTATTGTTGGTTAACTCTGCCCACAACCTAGAGTTTGATCAGTGGTGGTATTGACTTACCTTCGCTACTGGTTTGCAAATGTGAGCACTCGCGCGTGACACCTCTGTACATGCACAGAATCTTCTGTGCATGCACAGAACGTCAAAAACGGGACGTGACGACATTCAGGTGGGCAGGCAAAGCCTCCCGCAGCCACAGCTCCCGATTTTCCCGAACCGGATATAACCAGCTGAATACCACCACTGAGTTTTGATCCTGACAAGGTTCAAGGTTGGCTCAGCCTTCCATCTTTCTGAAGTTGGTAAAATGAGGACCCAAATTGTTGGGGGAAATATGCTGACATTGTAAATTGCTCAAACAATATTGTAAAGCATTATGAAGTGGTATATAATTCTAGGACCAACACTCTTCATACTATACATAAATGACCTTTGTGATCATATTAAAAGTATCTGCGTCCTCTTCGCCGATGATGTAAAACTATTTAACACCACCAACAATGCTGCAACCCTTCAAAAAGACATTGACT
>JANHFK010009463.1:14404-28382 GCA_036250565.1 Sibynophis collaris | reverse complement strand
ATATATATATGTATGTATGTATGTATGTATGTATGTATGTATGTATGTATGTATGTATGTATGTATATATATATATATAATGTTTCTATCTGATAAGGGGTATTCTATCTTCCTCAAACATATTTCATTTGTTGATGAAAATTTGCTGATTAAATCCTGATGAAAAGTCCTATTATTGCTTAATCTAAGATCTTGATAAAATTATGGAAGAGTATTGGTAACTCATTTTAAACAAGACCTCCAGATCAATGAAGAATTATTGATAAGCACTCTATGGTTTTTCAGCCAGCACTAGTTCTACCTGATGGCCTACTTGCCTAAAGGTATTCAATCAGTTTGCAATTCTTTTCTTGTTTCTGGCCTATCATTAATTAATGTGCAGTGAACCCTGGGCAGATATCCTGTCAGATTCATACATGCCCATAAAATTCAATGAATGTTTAAATTATTCTTGTATCTCAACACAATAGGTTTGTGTATGAACTTTGGGAGAAGGGAAGACATACATACAAAGACCTTGAAGAAAGGACACAATTATAAATAAAACAATAAACATGATCCCAACATTCTTGCTTCAGGCTGTGATCCTCTTTATATAGATATGGTCTCTAGAGAGGCAGATAGAGTAGAGTCTGAATTGTACACCGAGTTAAGTGGTAAAACTTTGATTCCATTCTACTAACATTAACAGGATGTAGTGACTGAAGTGTTAGAAACTAGGTTCAAGGATACCTATATTCATATTTTTACTTAACTAGCAATTCACTGGGCTATTTTAGGTCCATTACTACATTCAGCCTAAGCTATCTCTCAGTATTTTTTGTGAGGATACAAATGGAGAAATGGATGAGGAATGTTACTTTTGCCACCATGAAATTCTGAAAGCTACACATCTTAAAGTAAATAATAATATAACCAAAGAGTGGAAAACAATAATTGTAAAAAGAGAGCAATATTTCCCAAGCTAGCAGTTCAACTGATAGGATGAACATTAGGAAGTACTTCTTTTTATTGTATTATATTGTATTTTTGCTAATTTACATTTAAAGTATTCTGCATTATTTCATATCCTTTTACAGCCATTATCAAAGCAAAATATTTAATAACCTGCCTGAAGGACATTAATAGATGCAGCTCCCATTCTGACATATCTTGCTCATGCTTAAACATTTATTGATTTCCAAAACTGAAGAAAAAAAATACATAAGATTAAGACTTTCCCTTCCCCTTCTCCTGTTTTTTAAATGAAATTCAACTTGACTTCTGAATATTCATACTGTAGCACAAGCGCCCCCTAGGAACTGTTTAAAGCAACTACCTAGCTATGGAAAATTAAAAGAAGCAGGAGAGACCATCCGATGCTTAAAAGTTATGTATGTCCTAAGGGAGGATTACGGTTTAGTAATGTTGGGTCAGTGATGGTGGAGGATGCTGGCTGAGAATCTGATCATGGTAAAGTCAAGAACTAACCTTTTGTTCATCAGAGATCCAACCTTGGGTCAAACTTTGCAGACCATTATGTGAAACTCCAGCATACACAGTATGGATCTCCCTTGTTTAAGTAGGGACGGTAGGATCAGATGCACGAATTTATCCCCAAAGTAGCCTCAGGTTTCCTTCTGAGAAAGAAAAGGAGAGAAAGAGTAGGCGGTGAGGGAAAGAATGAAGACTGATTACTTCACCAGCTCCACTCTGGTCAGCAATAGAGGAATGTGGCGGAAGTATAGGACCAAGTGACACTGGAGTTGGTCTCTTTGGTGAGTCTCTTTTAAGAACACATGCTTCCCATTAGAGAAGAATGCCCTTAATTTTCTGAGTCATTACAATTACATAGTCAAAGAAACTGACAGACTATGAGGGGAGGGGGGGGAGAGAAGAGATTTTAACCTCCTTTCCTAATGAATTTCTATTTCATTCCAGCTCCTGGATACATCTTAAAGTGATGGTTGTGAGGGGGAAAAAAAACACACCCGCGCACAAAACAGACCCCAAACTTTCCATTCATCGCGGTTAGGAAAATAGAACCCGCAACCGATTTTTTTTTTCGTTTGCTAAAATACACGCGCGCGCACATTCACACAATTAATTAAAAAAAATAAAAATCGGCAAACGGAAGGTAGCCTAGTAGCCCAACGCCGTCCAGGCAGCGGGAAGAAAGGAACAGACGACCTCCCCTGAAGAGCGGAATAACTGCTTATCCGGCCGTTTACCTCAGCTCTGCGCAGGCAGGTCAGACGCCTTCGCCCGCGTAGCCCATCCTTTTCTTCGCCAGGGACTGGCGCCTCAGGGAGCTTCGTTTCCCGGCGGGGCAGCCGCTGCCTTTGGCCTCCGCTCGTCTGGCTCGTTTCTTTCTCGACTGAGTCCCCGAAAAAGTTGCAGACGTTCACATCCCACCTTCAAAGCGCCTGACTTGGAGCCAAGCTTAACACTCTGCCGGGTGGAATACCTCAGCAACTCCGCTCTGGAAAGTTCATCGCTCCTGGACGTGGGGGATAATAAACGTGGAGAAACTGAGGGAGGAAAAAAATCAATCAATCAATCAATGAATAACGTTGCTCAGCGATGTCTCCGGGGGCTCTTTGCCCCCCCGCACCCCTTTCAATCCGGGATTGTTCCTGTGAAAAGCCGAGGGAAAGCGGGCGCATTGGCAGAAGGCGAGCCTCAGTTTAATTGAATGCCGCTTTTCTTTTCTGTTCTTTTCCTCTTCCCCCTTGGAAACTTTGGCCAGACGAGTTTGCCGGCCAGCCCAAGTGGGACGGGAGGTAGACTCAGGCAATTGCCCCGCGTATGGCATGCCCTGCGCTTCCTCTCCGCCCCCACCTTTCTTGTGTGGCGCTTTTGAAGCGGGCGGGAGCAGAGCTTCTCCAGTCCTTTCCTAGTGGGCGGCTCTTGGAAGAAGGGGAGCTCCGGCGGACGGTAGAATAAAGAAAGCAGCTGGATCTGGTGGAGCTCCCGCTGGTGCGTGGCTGCCTCCCTCTGTGCCTGCTTTTTTCGTTTGGCCGAGATCCATCCCCCCACGCAGTGTGAGTGGTGGACTGTAACCAGAGCGGTCAGTCCCACGCAGGGAGACGCCACGGACTTTGACAACATGATGCGCCCTGGCTTTGGCACCAAGTCTACGGCTGCACACGGTGCTGAGATGCTACAGAATCTTTAGTACCAGCGAGCGCTGTAGTGCCTGGCGTATTAATACTACCCCTCTAGCGAGGGTGAAATTCAGCAAGTTCTGACAGGTTCTAGAGAACTGGTAGGGGAAATTTTGAGTAATTTGCCAGTAACTGGCAAATACCACATCTGACTGGCCCCAGAATGGGGTGGGAATGGAGATTTTGCAATATCCTTCCCCCAGGAATGGGGAGGGAATGGGGATTTTGCAGTATCCTTATCCTGCCACGCCCACCAAGTCACACCATGCCCACCAAGCCACGCCCACAGAACCGGTAGTAAAAAAAATTTGGATTTCACCACTGCCGTCTACCAAAGGTTAAAAGTTGGGGTCGAAAAAAAGACTCCTGTTTGGGATGGAAAAAATAACTCTTACCCATAATGAGAGGAAATCTTTTCCCTGGAAGGTCCTCCAAAGTTAGGGAGCTGCTGGTGAGTCATTTGATGGCCATGATTCTGGTATTCTTCTTTGAGATTCCCACTCCAAGGCTGCCTGCCACACAGACATAAGTCCACTTCGGCAGTTGGAGGATAATGTAGGGCAAATAAGGGAATGCCTTTAATCCACTGAGAGTTCTAAATTTGTTCTAACTTCATTATTTCCTAAACCAAAACAACAATAATAAACTGTGATATCAGAATCAGCTATGCTGTATTCATCCCTGCTGCCACAGAGATGGAATTTGTGGAAGCTGTGGCTGTTTCAGCAGTGCCACACTGTCAGTCACCCACCGTCACATGACTGTCATTTCCAATGCTCCCTGACAGATTCCCTCAAGTCAATGGGGAATCTAGCAGAAAGTCTAAACTCAGTTGTGATTGCTGACATTCCCACAAAGTCAGTGGGGAAGCCAGCAGAAAGTTGTTAAGTTCAAGGCCGTCAGACAAGTAAGTGACTGCTGTCTGGTGGAAGAGGGGCTGAAGGGGTGCAATGTACTGTACACATACATTGAAGGTTGGGGAGGATATGCAGGAATATAGAATAACAGAGTTGGAAGGGACCTTGGAGGTCTTCTAGTCCAATCCCCTGCTCAGGTAGGAAACTCTATACCATTTCAGACAAATGGTTGCCCAATCTGTTCTTAAAAACACTTGTAATGTTGGAACAGTCACAACTTCTGGAGGCAAGTTGTTTCACTGATTAATTGTTCTAACAAGAGATGTGATGCGGATGCAGAGAGTGCCCAAAAGATGCAGTGAGAATGAGGGAGAATGGTGAGCGTACAGCACAGTTTAGGACACTGAAAGTGCTCAAGGATGCAGGGTATGAAGGGATGTGGTGCAGGCCAGGAAGAGTATGTTAGAGTGTGGCATAGGTCAAGAGGGAAGTGCAAGAATTCAGCTCAGGGAAGGTGTGCAGGGTGTGAAAATGGCCAACATACCATGAGCGCAGTGGCCTGGAAGAGGATGCACAGTTGAGGAAGACTTTCCAAGGATCTTGCAATCTTCCCTGTTGGCTTTCTGATTGACCCTGCAAACTTCCCACAAACAAAATCTGGGGAAGATGGCAAGAACTTGGAAATCACTCCCACTGCCACCGCTTTTTTGTCCACCCACGGTCACTTGGTTGATCTATTAATTTTGTTTATTTATTAATTTAATCTACACAGCCACCCATCTCTTCCAAAGGGACTCTGAGCAATGCACAACAATAAATAAAATAGTCCAATATACAACAGATAAAAATCTAAAATTCCACAATAATAAATAGCTATAAAAACAAAAATACTAGCTCTAGGAAAAGAGGGGATAAAAATGCCCCCCTCAGCAATGGAGCCACTGAGACAAAGCTCTGGTTCCCTGGGAGCCTCAGACTTAGTAGCATGACCAGATCTTGAGCATGGGGCCAATCTAATTTCAGGTTGGGGGGAGGAAGGATATTCTGTAAGGTAGCACCACAATAGAGAAGGCATAACTTCTGACACCAACATGGTTCTTAGCAAGTGGTACCCTCGATATAACTTCTCTGTGAAATTTAACGGGATGGGCTGATGTAAGTGGGGAGAGACAGTCCCTCCAATGACTGCATCCCATGCCATGAAGTGCTTTGAAGATTAAAATCAGCACCTTGAATTTGGCCTGGAAGCAAACTAGAAACCAATGCAGCTCTCAGAGCAGAAGTGTTTATTTATCTGTTTAGATACTAAACAATTCTGCTCAAATCAGATCTGATCTCAGTTCTTTGAAATGATGATGAAATAGAAACAATGACTCAACGGATCAGAGGTTGTATAGTTAACTTCCAAAAGTCTGGTGTGCATCCCAATGAAGCAGATGCATACTGTATGAGATGAGATGAGATGCATGAACTAAAGCTGTTTCGGTTCCCAATAAATTCAAGCGTTCCATGTCATCAGATTTAATACTTGAGAACTTAATCCATAATTATGTTTTATTTGACTGGATTGCCTGAGAAGATGTTATATTTCTTATTGCATGAACAGATGGTTTCAGCCATAAAGGTGTTTGTGATACAATTTGTAAGCAAACATAATTGAACCTGTAGGACTTCAGTAGTTACTTGCTGGTTACAAAATGTTATTTCTTGGTCAAATCAATTGTTACACATCAAAAGATAGTAACTTAATCTATTTCAATCTTAGTTTTGAGTTTGGGAATTGCTTAGTTATATTGATTGAAGACTCATGTCAGTAGAGGGAATGCAATTTTATTAATTGCCCATGATTTCCCACTGCTTGTAATACCACAACAAAACAACAAAACAAACAAAATCATATAGTTTACTTTAGCATTACCATAACTTCTAGGAAGACTAACTCCAGAGGCCTGGGCTACATTTCTCTGGACACGAATTCTTCGTGGAGAAGTGATACAAATACAAGTACGGTATGTCTATTTGACTGTACAGTATATGATTTATCACAAGCTGCACTTTATCTGACCAGGGAATGGTTGTGATGGGGTTCTTGTGTCAGTTATAAGGTTAGCCCATGTGGTTGTAAAACCACCATCCTGATCTAATGCTTAGGTAGGCCATTTGAATCCTGATTCTGTCCTTGTTCTAGGTAGGAGACCTTCATAGCCACCAGGTAGGGACAAACATAGCAAGCTATTAGGTGCTGGCCACCAAAAGGAGTTTTGCAATGCTGTTGCTAGAAGCAATGGAGTCTATTTCCACCAGCCAAATTTCAAACCTTGCTTCCAAATTCAAAAGGAAAATATATGAGAAAGAATGTTTGAGTTATCCCGGGGTTTAAACATGGGAAATGTGTTCCCACACAGCTGAGGCAGTTGAAGAAGATTGGAGATTCTTTGCTTTATGCTAAAAAATGCAGCATAAAACCTCAGTCCAACAGCTGAAAATACAATGAAAGATAAAATAACATGTATTTAAACTGATTCCTCTGCAAGTTTGAACAAATTTATTAGGATAGATAATATCTTGATTTTTAAGCTCTATATTGCAAGTTTTTATCTCCTTTTATTTGTTGCAATTACTGATCATTAGTCTACTGTATGTCTAATATCATTTCGTGAGATGACTATCAGCCCTCCACAACTGAAGATTTATTTTTCTTCTGTACAGAATTTTTTATCGTATTACTCTGCTAGGCACTCCCATGTTTTGAGATGTACAGGCTATAATGTAGTCAATTATTCTTTAATAATAATTCCAGAATATATTATGACAAGCCTCTTTCATAAAGCCTCTTCTAATACGAAAGTAGACATTTGTGGCTTTGTTAAGAGGTCAAGTGCTTTCTTCATTGGCCTGATTAAAAGAGACTGAATAGATTAGGGCTGTGAAGTGATAACAGTTTTGAAAATGTGGGGCAAAATAATGGACTGGAGAGGGGCGACTATGGTCATTGCAGCGGTGAAATCTACTTACCGGTTTGGGTGTGCTCCTGCGTGGGAACATCTCTTCTGCGTATGCGCAGATGGTTTACAAAAGGGACGTAATGACATCCTAGGGGGTGGGTGGAGCCGGCACTATTGGTTCGGCAAGCTGGATAGAACCGGGGGGATTTCACCACTGGGTCCTTGGGATATTATAGTGGCTTTCAGGCCTATGCCCCCACAAATTACTGGATGCAAAACCCTGTTAGGTTGTGTATGGAGATCATTTGAATTTGTTGCTCCTATGCCATCCTCCCTGCTGCATGCAATCTCCTTGCCTGAACTCTTTGACTCTAGTTGTGAACTCTTTGACTCTATGGTTGTGGTGATGGTGGAGTTCCCCAGTTTATGGTCTTTAGGAAATTTAACTTGTCTTATCTGAAGCATTTTTTGTCCTGTGAACCAGGATCTCTGCAAGTAATGTACTGAATGGAATTAAACTTCAATTGTAGACTACATGTTTCACATGTACAGTGTTCTCATGTTCTAATCGTCAGCATTTCCTTAACCCTAATTCTGCTTGAAATCTGCTTTCTGCTGCCTGTCAACATAGCTACAGATGAACTAAACAGATTAAAGTATGAATTGCCTTAAAGCAGTTTCCCGTAGTGTGCCATTTCTTTCTGCAGCTTGTCACCACTTGGGTTTACACATCTCACTGAGTCATATTTATTACAACTATGGCTTGTGAAATAAACCAAAATTGGATGGGCTGACATGATATGCTAAGCCATCCACTGTGGTTTATATATCACAGTAGCAAGGCGCAAATGGCACATTAAGCCAAAGTAAGTCTGTATCATGCCTTAGAACAATGGACAAAGCTAGCCAAAGTGTTTCCCATGAATTTCTGCAGAGTGAATTATGCAATGTGTGCAATGACGTCACTTATATAATGTCATAAATGCTTATATTGGATATCTATGCCCATTCCACAATATGGAGTGTTATTTGTGAGAGAGGCAGGGAAACATACATCTGATCTATCCAAGCCTTCATACTCTTTTCTTTCTTTCTTCTTTTGTTTTAATGATATATCATACTATTAACATAATTATAGGTATCATAATATTGTGCTAGCTTAATGTTATAGAATATAAATCAAACCAGTATAGTTAAAGAGTTGACTGATTTAATAGACAGCAAACCTTCCCCCCTCCACCAAAAAGGGAATTTTGTCAAGCGATATTGTATAAATGATTCTAGTATATACATTGCATTGTTACTGTAGGTTATAAATCCACAGAAAGTATTTCCCCAAAAGTTTACTTTAAAAAATAAACCAAGACAAATCATACTTTATGTCTTCTGGGAAGGCTCACCAGTTCCATGGAATTTCTTCAGTAGAAGAAATAGTTTATGTACCATGTTTTGCATCACAGAATGATAGACACATGAAAGCAAATCAGTGGTTTTGACATGCTGTTTCTCTTATTTAAGATTAGTTATTGTGAAGATTCTGTTCTGTGTGGCTATGGAGCCTTCACGTTGGAAGGATGTAAACAAATCCCAGCCAGTTTAGATACTTCTTCTTCCCATCTATTAGACCGAATCAAAGCCTTGTCAATATTGGCAACTATTGACAATCTTTATCTATTGACTGTCTCTTTAACTTTGGCTAGCACAGATTAGTATCTCTAGATATAATGACGTTTGGAAAGAGCAATGAGCACTTGCTTTTCATAGATGTAAGGTTGTTTACAGTAAGAAGAAAATAAAAGAGTGTGATTTAGAATTACTGGGTTTGGAGATCAAAAGAATCCATTCTTGAAAAGTGTTAGTTATATGCCAGACTGAAATTTTAAGGACCCAAATAAGAGAAGCAAAGCAAAGCAAAGCAGCCATGAAAAATAGACATAGTATAGATAAGAATTCCCTAAAATAAGATTTATCAAACAGAGTAATCAGTTATTTTTGAGTGTCCAAACACAACTCTTATAATCTGGACAAAATCCAAATTGTATGACTTTGGGCGTGTATTCACTAATATAGAAATAAACAGTAATTATAGATCTCTTTAAAATATTTCATGTTGCTTGGGTAGCCATGTTCTCTTCCTTTTATAAAAACTGAGTGAAGTCCCTGTGTGAATAATATTCAAAATTTAATGAATAATGACTTTCATTTAGATATCCAATGTATGGCTGAGGTTAAACAATTTTTTTAGAGTTTTGTAATTTATTATATTTTAGGTGCTACTGATTCTTTATAGACAAGAACAACAACAATAATAATAATACAACCCAGTCTTAAATATGTCTATTCAAAATATTCCATGAAGCTCAACTGAATTTTCCTTGAGCATTTTGGACCTCATATATCCTTTCAATATTTCTGATGTCTTCAGTACTTTTAATTAATGTATTGATTTGATAGATATGTGAAATGAGTTGTAGAGGAATATTTCTAAATGCTGTAGTAAAACTGGTATGGAAACACATTGCTATACAACTCTACAGAGCTTAGATTTTCATTTTTCAAGAAGTTTTTCTACAAAGTAACATTTGCTTTACCAAAGGCAGTCTACACATCTGCTTCTGCTTATGGACAATTTTGCACAGCATTTCCCCCCTAATCCCATCTTTCCTCTGTGTCTTCTAAAAATGTGTTTCAATGTATTTGGGGATGTAGTTGTCCATGGGGGTTGGGGGCCCAGGACAGGCAATTGATGGAATGAGAGTTGTGACATTGTGATGCAAACCACATGACCAACATATCTGTATCTGACATTGTGACACATATTTCATACTTTTTCATAATTATTGTAATTTGTATCCTACTTCTATGTCAGCAGAGCTTTTGATGAATATATTTTTGGAATTGGAAGTTTTAGAATGCATTTCATGCAAGATTTTCTTCCTAATTTTTTCAGTGGAAGTCATTACTTGATCAAAAATTCCTGTTGCGGATGTAGAGAGGAATAACTAATCTTTTCTGCCCTGTTTAATATGGCTGACATGTTCAAATACTTTGAAGTAACCCACAATCTACTGCTTGTATTAGTATGATTCAGATGTTTGAAAGAAAAGATGACATTTACAGAGCTAGTAAATGAGTTGTACTCATAAAGCAATACAATTCCATGCAATTAAGAAATACAAGAAGAAAATGTTAACATCCTCTATTAATTTTCCTAGTTCTCATAAATTGATTTTATTTGTCATTAATAATCTTAACCAGCTAAATGCTAACATGTTCTCTCACTGTGTCTCATTTCAAAAGTTTTTTGTTAGTTTGCAAACTTCAGTTGAGTTATTGGATTATATTAGTTCATTGAACAGGAAGTTAAATAATCCTCAGTAATTATTTCTAAAAAGAAAAAAAAGACAAAATATTTTCTCATTGCACACACAGAGATAAACATAAATTATTATTACAAAAATCATCATTGGTTTCTGTCTTGCTCCACAATAGATTTTCATGGTAACCAACCAATTTACTTTAATAATACTTGCGTTCACATATATGCTCATTTCAGAGGATGATTGGAAAGAGATGATCTGGACCTCTAGCTTGGATATTCATCATTATGTCTTCCTTCTTTATTTTTTGTCAGCTTCTTTGTTTGATTGCTTTTTTGACCAATCAAGACAATACCTCATTACTGATGTGTTGGGTTTAACCAACAAATCAGAAAGTAGCTGATGGCTAAAATTATTTTTCTAAAAATCCTTGGTTGAATTAAAAAATCGTGGTCTGGTTTTACATAAATCAGATTAGGTGGGAGACATTTAAAAAACTGAATCTGTTCTGGCATTATGTCATATTGTTGGTTTTTAATAGTTTCTATTATTATTTCTACAAAAATGCTCTCAATAATTTTGTGCAGTACAGGTAGTACACCCTTAATGATGCTAATTGGGACTGGAAATTCCATTGTTAAGTGAGATGGTCATAAGGAAAAACACCCATGTGACTGCACTGCTTAATGAAGGCAGTCCTGGTTATAGTTGTTAAATGATTCCTGGTTGTAATTGTTAAACGAGGATGCTTCAGGTCATTAAGTAAACATTTTTTAATTAAAAATGTTGTGTTATTGGGCAACCAATAAATTTAAATGTATTTAATTTCCTTTAAATTTATTTAAATTTATTTAATCACCATTGTTTGTCATTGCATTTATTCCTGAACAAGGAGCAAGTCAGGTCATGACTATCAAACATCAAAAACATTTGCCAGGCTATCCCACCTCTTTTACATGAAGAATCTAAAATCATATAGAAAAACACCAACTGTGATAGAATTGCTGTTCAATACTATTCATATGTAAAGCCAAGATATTGCAATAGAGTTTGGACTGGAGAAATTTGCCATCTTCACCATCAACAGGGGGAAAATGGTGAAAACTGATGGAATCAAGATGTCATATGGAAATAACATCAAGAGAGTGGATGAATAAGATTACTACCAATATTTGGGTATTCTTCTGACAACAAGCACACTGAAGTCAAGAAGAAGGTCAGTTAACATATCATGAGAGTGAAGAAAATCTTAAAGTGCAAATTCAGTGGTGGATTTACCATCAACAACTGGGAAATTCCAGTCATTAAATACACAGTTGGATTAGTGAATTGGATTCAAGCTGAAATAAAAGACCAGAAAAATAATGACAATGAATCATACCTTTCATCCATGCAGCAATGTTGTCAGACTCTATTTACCAAGGAGCATAGGTGGGTATCAGGTATATAGGATAAATGAAGAAGAAAATAGGGCATTAGTAGAATTTCTGAAGGAGAGTGAAGATTATGCACCGAAAATAGTACACTATAGAGCCTTACTGAATATCAGAAAGACCAAATTATCCTATAAGAAAGACTGAGTAAAGAATAGAAAAGAGATACGGCAAAGGAAAAAACCTTGCAGACAAAGCAGATAACAAGAAGACCCATCAAATGCTAAAAGCAGAAAATTTGAAGAAAGAGACAGAGAAATTTCTGGCTGAAGAAAATCAAATAATATAAATATCTGCAAAGAGAACTACTGTGGTAAATGTGAACTATTATGTATTATAATTACAGGCTGCTTGGGGGATTTTTCGAGAACAATCTATGCAAACTTTGGTACATGAAATACCATCAGATAATAGTATTCTAAGATTAATAAACAAAATGCTTATATCCAGCTTACTGTAGGGCTTTGCAGGCTGGGTGATCTGACTAATCTATGGTAATGAAGTTTGGCAGCAAGTCCTGGAAATATGATTAGTTTAAGTGCTGAAAATCTTATCCAGACAACTAAATATCTACTGATAGAAGACTCAAATAATAAATTGCTATTGTTTGCAGTGCAGCATAGCCAATTAGCAATATTTCAGCAACTTCCATATGAAATATTTGAGCCACTCCCAGATGTGCAATCCCGAAACATCTGCAGCACCACTTGAACTCCATTGGCATTGACAAAATTACCATCAGTCAATTTCAAATGTTACTTGGAATGTTTATGAAGATTCTCAATCATCCAGGTCATGGTTGTCCCAAAGATGCTTTTTCCAGAGGCAACTGGACTTTCTGGTTTTTCTTTGAAGACATTTTCACGTCTCATCCAAGAAGCAGTTTCAGCTTTACTTGGAACAGTTTACATCCTGCAATGATACCTTTAATACTATTAAGTAACATCTGCCTATTCTAGGTCCTTGGGAAGGATTCAATGAATAGACAAAAATGCCAAATCTAATCTAAACATCTGGCTAACTGTGCAACCAAGCATAATATATAATACAGACAAATCCCCAACCATCATTAAGGCATTTACAAATGACCTTTGTTTCCCTCATCAGGCATCTCCTGGCTCTTTGAACCAAAAGTTTTTCAGGCAGTGATTGAAGAGGATTGCTCTCTGTTAAAGTTACATTTATTATAAGAACTAGAAAAGTAATTTGAAAAAATAATCTAATGACTGCCAATTGTAAAATGCAAACCATATTAATTGTAGAATCAAGATTCAAATGATGTTCTTTTTCTCCTATTGCCCAGTTTGATAGACTGAAAGGTTATTGCTTTCTAATTGTGTGTCCAAGTGTGATTGGATACACAATTCCTTATGTGTCAAATCACACTTGGCTAATAAATAATCCTATTCCATCGCATCCCATCCCATCCCACCCTAAAGGAATAAGCAGTCAACATAACTGCATCATTATTGTCATGGACCAGCCTGGTCTTAGAACAGTAATTACTAATCAAGTCAGATTTAGCCCTCACAATCCTATTATACAACTTTTAATTAACTCAAGGTCTTTGTTGTCTTGTACAATTTTGCTTATCTGATCTTATTCTTCTTCTCATTTAGATAGCCTGCTCTGAATATACTGTATATGAAGTATCATCTGTCTTCAGCTCTCTCAGGTCAGACCCATCTTTTCAATATTTTATCTCCTTTTACCATTTAGACTTGTAATCAAGAGTCAAATAAGCTTATCACCATTTTTCCATGGTTCCATTTTTTAAAAATTCCCTGTCTTCTAGTATTTTTCCAATGCATGGATTTACAAAGATGTACCCAGCAAACTATTGTGCATTATAATTACAGGCTGCTTGGGGGCTTCTTGGAGGCTAGTCTAAGCAAATATTGGTATCATGAAATACCATCAGATAATAATATTCTATTATGAATATTATTAATACTTTGAATCCAACTTGCTGTAGGGTTTTGCTGGCTGGATGATCTGAGTAATCCATGGGCATGAAGTTTGGCAGCAAGTCCTGAAAATATGATGTGTCTATGTGCTGAAAATCTTATCCAGGTGACTGAATCTCTGAGTGGAAGACTCGAGTAATAAATTGCTACTGTTTTTAATGCAGTAAGGCTAATTTGGCAGCACTTCAGCAACTTTCATACAAGATCGTTGAGTCAGTCTACAGGCCATTATCCATTCATTCTTTCTTTCTTTCTTTCTTTCTTTCTTTCTTTCTTTCTTTCTTTCTTTCTTTCTTTCTTTCTTTCTTTC
>JANHFK010009460.1:0-10573 GCA_036250565.1 Sibynophis collaris | reverse complement strand
CATGTGACTCAGTGGGCATGGCTGTGAGGGACAGCGGGTTGGCCACACCTACTCAGTCACAGGACCCCTCCCCACCAAGCCATGCCCACAGAACCAGTAGGGGGAAAATTGTCACCACTGGATAAGACCCAATATTTAACTTTATTGAGATCCTTTTAAATGTTGTGCCTGTTTTCTGAGTGGTTAGCAATCTCTTTCTCCCAGCTTAATGTCATCTGCAAATTTGCTGAGGATCCTTTCTATTTCCTTGTTTAAGTAACTTATGAAAAAGTTGAGGAACACACTGGGATGGCCCTGGGATGGAAGCGTGAAGTACCCTACTGCAAACACCTGGCTGTGGCTCCATGAAGGACCACCACATGATGGATACTGTTGTTTAGCACCAAATTTATTTGGTGGTAGGACCATCCACCCCATATTTCCCCTCTTTGTCAAGGAGGAGCCCTTTTCAAGCTCCTTAAAGGATTGTCTGTCAATAACTGCTTCCCTGACGGCATTGGCTTTTGCCATCGGTGATGGTTTCTCACCACTCTGTCTTTGGGTGGCCTCTTTTTAAATTGCTTGTCATTCTTCTAAAGCATGGAAAAATGATCCCTGTACATTGGGGTTCCCGCTACTTCCATTTCCTCCATTCACGCATTCACTTCCCTCCCTGTCAGGATGTTCTCTTATGGTTTCTCAGAGACAGGAGCACCTGACCTCACTTCTCCTATCCAAGGACAGAGCTTGCCCTGCAAGGTCTGAACAGTGTCCTCTACCTCGTCCTGGGAAATGGGAGTCAAGGCCTGGCAATCGTTTCCTGTTTCCTGGCAACTCAAGAGCAGGCCAGGGATGCTTTGCGAGTTGGCAGGCTGGTTATATGCTGTCAATGCTGCTGATTTTTACTGACCACACAGATATTCTTCAGGATGATCTGTGCCCAATCTGGGTCCTCAGATTTTCCAGTGGCACCCCCACTTGCCTTTCCCCCCACTAGCCCCAGGAATCCTGGAGTAGCCCAGGCTACTTGGGGCCCTGAGGTTTGCACTAACAAGGAACCTGTGAGCAGTTTGATCTGCGTTTCCCCATGTGGGTCTCCTTTTTTACTTCTTCCCCAGAATACAATTCCCTGGGATTTTGCTCTAGGCAGGCCCATCTCTTGATAGCCGAGATTTCTGCTGTCAGCATAGACCACTGCAACGCAAATACAAATCTCAAGCTCACTTTGAGGATTGGGACATTTCCAAAAAACGAAAAACTTTGTGCCTGGCAGTTGACTCAGTATTGTGTATATGTCAACCACATTTAGCTGATGGGATCCTGTCCCGCTGCCTTCTGCAAGTTGAAAAATAAATTCTGTAAGGTTGATGGTGAGTCTTTATTCAGAAAGCAGAACTGGGTGTTTAGCTTCCAGGTCCAGCAATGACTCTTTGGGTGACACTGAACCTGGAAAGAGTACTTCTTGCAATAAGATTTTCCAGAATATCACATTGGACATTCTACCTAGGAGGTGAGCCCTGATCTGAATGGCGTGCCAGGCTCCAGGCCTTCTTTTCAAAGTCTCTCCAGTAACTTGCCCACATTGCTGCCAGAGTCAAGCCTGGGGTTCCCAGGAGGGGCTGCAGTTAGATAGAGGTCTCCCTGCCCACCTATTTCTATCCCGTATGCCTTGAGAAGAGGGGGAATGGGGGAGTTGAGTGATGTTATGGGCATGGACAGGTGGGAAAGTATAAGGGGAAAACCTGCTTGTTCCGCCCTGCAGTCAGATGAATGAGGTTTAGCTCGGTGCTGTCCAAGCAAGCAAGAGATGCTGGGAAGACATGCTACTCTCTTGCATGGAGTAGAAAGGTCCCCTTGCTCCCCTCTGTCTTGACAATCATCCTCTCCCTTCCCCAGTTCTTCTAGGTCTGCCCAAGAAAATGACACTCGGTGGGGGTGGCTTCCCCCAGCCGTACCAAGCAGCCCAGCTGCACCTGCATTGGGGATCGGGGCACACCCGGCCTGGCTCCGAACACACAGTGGATGGGCACCGTTATGCGGGTGAGGTAAATCCCAGTCTCTTGTTCCTGCCAGATAGCTCAAGCTGCCTTGCTGGGCAGCTGCTCCCTTTTCTAGGTCTTGAGAGATGAAGTGCTTTGCTGGCCTTGAAGCCAAACCCAGGTATGGAGCTGCTGATGAGTCGTATAGGGTCTTTTGAAATTAATGTAATAAAATTATTTGAATGGGGAGTACAGGCCTTTTCACTCTTCCAGGACCCCAAGGGGTTGCAGCAGGGTCTTTGGGATTTTCTCTGGCCAGGAAAAGCACAGCTCTGTGACCAAAAGTTGTTTTCCAGGAGCTTGAAACTCCAGAGTCTCCTCCCTCGACCTCACGGGAGGGGGGCACATAGGTGGAATGCGGTTTCCTCCCAGGGTTTTCTTGCGGTTGTGTAACACAGGTGCTTCAGGTTATCCTGACAGTCCCATGAAGTACGATCTTCTTTTGTGTACAAGCTGAAGAAACACCCCGGGGAGACCAACAGGGGTGCCTCTTGGCCGTATTCAGTGCTGTTCTCTGTGTTTGCCTCCAGATTCATGTGGTCCATTATAACTCCCGTTTTGAGAGTTTCCAGGAGGCTGAGCGTGAGCCAGGAGGGTTGGCTGTGCTGGCTGCATTTCTGCAGGTAATGGGTGTGTGTATGTGTGGAAGAAATGAGGGGTGGGCCAGGCAGTTGCAGTGCTGCGGGAGTGATCCTTGGAACACTTGCAGCATTTCCACCAGCTGCCCTTCAGAGAGGATCCAAGAAATGACTATTGTTGTTTTAGAAGATCTTAGTTTTGTTTTGTTTTTTAATGTACAACAGAGGATGTTGTTTGTACACAAAGCAGGGGCCACCGAGCCTCCCTCTAGAGATGCTGGGCCCTTGGTCACATGAGGCGGAGTGCCTACATGCTTCTCGCTGCTGTTTTTGTCTCCCGTTTCAGGTGGGGATGGAAACAAATGAACCATATCAGCACATCCTCCAACATCTGAGTGATATCAAGGAGGAAGGTAAAAAGGGTCAGGGGGCAGTTCTCCCTCCCTCCTTTCTCTGCTTTGGACCCAGCAGAAAATCCCCCGGCAGGAGATTCTCCAGGCAAGAGAAAGGCTGCTGTCACTTGCAGGCGATGCTACCATTTCCATGGGGCGCATCTGCATCCAGGGTGCCTTGCCAGGAAAGCAGGAACCAGCAGGCTTCCCTGCACTGGTCCTCAGTCGCTGCCCTGGCTGCCTTTAAAAACCTCTTCCCTACGTGACACATCCCTCCAAGCCAGAAGAGCAGGGCTGATGAGGCAAGGAACTGAAGCCAGACGAAGTGGGCCCACTAGCCTAGCCTTGGTTAACCACAACTGTTGCTCCTTGTGTGAGTGCCAACGACGTCTCTGACCACCACATTCCATTCACCTGAATGAGATGCTTTTAGGGTGACCGTTGGGGTGTCCTTCTCTTCAGGCAGCAGTGCCCACCTCGATGGTTCACATCCACGTGTTTCTCTGTGTCCTCTGGCATGATCCTCACTGAGCTTTCTCCTTTCTTAGGAGAGGAAACTGCAGTTGCTGGCTTTGATGTAGCCAAGCTGCTTCCTTATGACTTTGACCACTATTTCCGCTACAACGGCTCGCTGACCACCCCACCTTGTTATCAGACGGTGAACTGGACAGTCTTTAATCAGACAGTTCGGCTCTCCCAGGAACAGGTTTGTGTTCCATGGTCCTCCTCTCTTCCTCCTCTGAATCCCTTGCCCCCTCCGGGTGATCAGTGGCCCTTCTCACTGCAGATCTCGGTGCTGGAGGAGACCCTCCAAGGAGACGACGATGATCCTATCCAGAGTAACTTCCGCCTGCTGCAGGACCTTTATGGCCGGAGCATCCTTTCGAGTTTTCACAGCCTTGAGAAGGTTCAGCCACCTGGTAAGTGAGCCAAACCCCACCTGTTTTCAGAAAGGAAAAGAATTTCCTGTCAAGCAGCCTTATATACAAGAATGCTTGAATCCAAGAATGCTACATTTATAAGGATACCTTTGGAGATATTCCAGCCCACTTCTAGTCTACTCCAAAACTGTCATCCTAATGGCCCATTTGGGGCCTGATCCAGGAGCTGAAGATGGAGCAGCTCTCTTTCCTCTTTGGGGGCACCTTGTGCTCCCTCCTCCTCCTCGGTTTGACCTGCCTTGTCGTCCTCTTCCGCCTCCATCTCTGGACATTCCAGAATCCACATTCAGAATCCACCCTCAGGGTTCTCCATCTTTTTGTGCTTAAAGGTTAACTTTCAGGTTTTGGAGAGGAATCTTCCATTTTTGTTGGGCATTTATTTTAGTATCTCCAATCTTTCATGACTTCTTAATTTTTAAAAATCAAAGCAATGCCGACAGTCAGCATAAGCACTTTGGTAACGGGATCAGTTGTGTCTTCTCAACATGACAAGCTAGGAGCTTCTCAGGATCCCATAAGCAGCCTGCAGGGCAGCAGAAACCCCCAGGCAGGGAGGGAGGCAGAGGTGGCAATGGCTCCCAAGCTAGAGGGGGCCTTCAAGACCACTCAACTCTCTCCAAAGCCAGCTAAGCAAAGAACAGGGAATCCAGCTCCATGCCTATGTCCAACCTGCAGGTCCCTGGGAGAAGCAGATGTCAGTCTCTTCCGATGAGGGGTGGGGATGCCCCCCCCCTTTAATGGCCATCTTCCTTTTTTGGGGAAGAGAGCCGCTTTCATTGTATGCTAAAATCCCAGGAGGCAGGGCATTTCTACCTCAGGGGAGGTGGGATTCCCCATGAGAATGTAATGGAAGGACAGATTCTGTCTCCAGTATATGATCTAGCAGAGACCCAAACCGAAAAGGGTTTCTAACAACCAGCATGGAAAACTGGTTGACCAGCTGCCACCAAGTGGGTATTTCTCTCCCCCCCCCCGACTGGTGAAACAAGAGAGCAGTGGGCAAGGATGTATTTGAGCATCTGAAGCTTCCACCTTGTCTTCATGGGCAACCTCTCTGGAGAGAAATGCTGCCACCCATCTGTGAAACTATACGGGCGTGAGGGGGGGGCGGATATTGCCAGCACCTCCCCTTCAGGCAGGTACACAAATCTGCTTACACTCCCTTGCAAAGTCCACACCGGGGAGTGAAAGGGGAGGGTGACTCATTGTGCTGATTGAAACTCAGCCACCATCTTCTGGGAGCCTTTCCTGGTTTCTGCTTCTGCTCCAGCATTCTGGCTAAGCTGGTTTTGTTAAACATGGGTGGTCGGGGGTTCAAACATGGGTGGACAATGAAAGGGGCTTCTTGACTGAATTTACCATAATGAAGCAAACTAAAAGGCAGTCTGGGAAAAAGCAAAGGATTGAGGCAACTTTCAAGATGAAGAAGTCATCTGCGAGAATCCATATATGAATTGGTATCACCAAACTATCCCAGAAAAGTCCTGACTAGGAAATCTAAATATTTGGCACCCCTTGAAAGGTACATCAGAAAGTACACACAGTTGCACCCCTTGCGTCCGTTTTGGGGAACTGCTCTTTATTCCGTACTACTGGTCCTCAGCCGGCCTAGAACTGCTGCCAGACCCCAGGCCAGCCTGCCCACTGGCTCAGCTGATTTGGAGGGAGCTGGTATATCTATGTCTTTCATCTTCCTAGAGGTCTCTCGTTAAGAAGAAAGGGGCAGGATACCTTTTTCCCATACCTGGGAGATGGAGGTCACTTGGTGCACCTGATGAAAGCACCTCCCAAAATGATTCTGCCGTTTGGATACTTCACAATGCTTTGCTGTTTTATTTATTAATTTAGCCAAGTTTATATGCCACTCCAATCATGTCCGAGCAGCTTCTATCTAGGCCTTCAAAAGAATAATAGAATTAAAGCTTAATGGTGTAAGGATAGTATTATAACAACGTAATAAATAACATTCCACATGCCAATCAGAAGACCCTTAGGGGGCTCTCTCAGTCCTCAAAGTCCATGGCTTCGTGGCACTGAGGAACGGCTGGCCGCTGAGAAGAGCCAACTCTGGGAGCCTTGCAGATGGCATTTCCTAAAGGACCAGACCGAGAGGAAGCTTCGTCTTCCAGATCTGAAGGGATAGGCAAAGACAACTGCCCCAGATATCCCACTCCCAAGATTTCAAATGTGACAGCAAGGACCATGAATTGCACACACAAACAGCCAGTCACAACTAGGGCAGTTTTCAGGGCAGAGGTGTTGCATGAGCAAATCAACTGCTGTACTGTGGAACAGCTGAAGCGCCTTCAAGGGGGGCTAGGAGTAATCCAAAGAGTAACGGTGAGCCCAGCTCCTAACCCAAAGAAAGTCATCATCAGCCCAGAGGAAGAATCTGGGCAAAGGCTGCCACTCGCTTCGACTCCTGAATTGCCACCCACCTCCTCGTAGGGAACCCAGAACCCCCGCCCAGAGCCAGAGATGGGGTATTTCTGGAATCAGAAGCTCCACACCCAAAATCATTCCATCTTTAGATATAAAGGTTAGTTGCTGAACGAGGTAAGACGATGAGGGCAATTTATTATATCTGCCCAACTCCCAACTTTGAGTGGTTCATAAGGGATGGAAGTAAAGCGTGGAAAAGAATAAAAGTTTGGCACTGAGCAGGAGTAAGAAAGGAGGCTGTTCCTGGCTGGTTATAGACACACAGGTAACCCTTGACTTATGGCCATTCATTTAGTGACTGTTCAAAGCTAACAACTGTGCTGAAAAGAGATTTACAACTGGTCCTCACACTTACGACCATTGCCGTGTCCCCACAATCGCATGATTGCCATTTGTGACCTTCCCAGGTGGCTTCTAACAACTAAAGTCAATTGGACAAGCTGGATTTGCTTAATGACAATGTGATTTGCTTAACAACTGCGGCAAAAAAGGATGTAAAATGAAGTGTGAACCCACGGTGGGAGCAGGCGGCTGTAGAGAGATGGGTTGGGGACAGGATGGCTGGGAGGATTTGCTGTGTGTGAGATGAACTGTAAGGTGTTGTTGATGGGAGGAGGATGCAAGTTCAGGTATCGGAGATAAAGGAGTTGAGTTTGATAGGGAAAACGGAAATGGCACACGATACATAAAGGTTAAAATTTTGAGCAAAGAAGTGAACTACGGTACTATATATTGAGAACATAGTGAGAATCGGAAAATGTCAGTGCAGGAACTGATTGGTTTTGTTTGTTTATTTAAAATATATAACTACCCATCTTATACAACCATTTATACAGCTACAAAATCTGGGTGGCTCCCAATCAAAAATTAAAACAACATAAAAGCCATAATTAAAACTATAAAACCCAAACACATAAGAAACTCAGGGAGTTGACCAGAGTTGGTTGAAATATAGGTGGTTGTAGAAGTGCTTTAAATAAAGAAACAAACAAAAGACAAGCCTGGTATCAAATCAAGGTTCCTGCATGCAGTCACCTCATCTCTCCCCAGCGCTGGGGGGGTGGGGGGGGACCCAGTGCTTCACAGAAGGCTAGGAGAAGAGAGGAAAAGGAAAGGGAATTGGAATCCATGGGGAACGGAAAAGCCATGCTCTCTGGTTCCCATCAGATAGCAATATTTAAGGCAAAGGATTGGAAGCATGCCCAGCCTATCTGACCTGGAAGAGAAAGGAGGTCCTGCGGATAGCCTGGTCCTGTGCCATGGAGGGCTTTCAAGGTGAGGAGCAGTGCTTGGAATTGCACCTGAAAGAAACTGGGAGCCATGGCAGCAACCCATCACCGCACAAGCTGCCACATTCTGCACCAATGGAAGTTTCTGAGGGGGACTTCAAGGGCAGCCCCACATGGAGTGCATTACAGTAATCCAAGCTAGAGGTGAGCAACATATGAGTAACAAGGTGCCTGGCCTCTCCTTGGATAACCCCCACTCCACCCCGCCTGCGATTCAAGGTTCGTTTGGCCGGCCTCTGCCGCAGCCCTGGAAAGCACACATGCCGCTCCCTCCTCCCAGCGCCTTATCAGCGACCCCGGCAGTCAAAGGTGGCACCCGCTCCTTTGGCCAAGCAGGAGGAGAGCTTGGCCGGCTCCTCCCCAGGGCGACAGTGGCCAAGCTGCATCCCAGGCTGCCGGGGCAGCAGAAGGGCGCTGCGCTGACCCTCCTTGGCAGGCGAGAAAAGCCGGTGCCGCAGCTACTCTGCCTGGCGGAGCTACCCTCTCTGAGGCGGCCAGCCTCAGCTCTGGACCTCGGGACTGTCCCGAACGGCCAACCCGGCCACGCGCGGGCCACGCGCTGCCTTAACTCGGCCTCTGCTTTCGACCGACGGGAACCTTGACTGAAGCGGAGAGTCACCTTCTTGCGAGATGGGCGGCTGTACAAATATCTATCTAGCCCTACCTAAAACACTGCGGGAGACTCGCGGCCGCCCGCTTTCCCGCTGAGGTTCGGATAGGCAGGAGACTCGCTCCCCTTTCCCCCCAGGCCTTTTGTGCCCTGGATGGAAAGATTAAAATGGGGGTCTCGAGCATTCCTGGGCTGGCTCCGCGGGCGTGTGCCCGCATTCGGACATACGCGCCTGTAAGAGAACGAGCGAGGATCGCAAAACCGGCCTGCAGGTGCGGTTTTTCGGACTTTTTGTCGGAGCGGGGGCGGGAGGGTATGATAAGACCAGGCCCTGACTAAAGGCGTTCCTTCCCATGCTTATCAACCCCCTTGAGAGCCAACATGTCCAGGCGGGGCCCCCTTCCAGGGGGCAGCGGAATCTGCCCTGGGGGGCGGGGGGGGGGTCCCGAGACGGGGGCCGGATCTGTAGAGGAGACCCGCCCAGAAAAACTGGGAGGAGCGGGGCAGGGACCCAGTGTGCTTGGCCATGGGCGTGTGCAGCTGACCTTCCTTTGATTGTGTCTTGCAGGTGGCGGGCCTCCGGAGGAGGGAGGGGACAAGGCGGAACCCGAAGCAGGTACTGTTCCAGAATCCCTGGCTCTCCTTGGCCGGGCTTGTGGGGGCGGGGCTGCTTAGAGGTTGAGAGCTGACTCCTCCCCTTCTGTTCCCCAAGGTGAAACTTGGTTTTTTACATTTAACCTGATCTTTGAATTAACCTGGTGATTCATTTCATGCAGGTTTGCTGCTTGCCCGACAAGGTTGTGCCAGGCAAAGTCCCCAACCCAGCTAATTAAGCCCAAGGGGTCTTGTTGGGGGCTCCTTCATTCTCTACCCACAGGAGAACTTTCTGCAGAGGCCAGGAAGAAATGCCTCCCTCAGTCTGGGGTAGTGGCAGAAACAGGCAGGGGGAGGAGGTATTCCCCACAGAGACCACTTTGCTTAACTCCCCGCCCCTCCCTCAGAGAAAGCTCCTGCCCCCTGGTGGCCACCAGGAGGACTAAAGAGAGCATTGAGAAGCTGGGATGGGAGGCTGCCATTTGCCCCACATTTTTCAAACTTATGTTGTGGAGATGCAGCCACCGGCCTTGATTCAAGCTGCTTAGGAAGGTGCCTTTCAGCTGCAACCCAGAATGCAAGAAGGACCCCTCCCACCCCCCAATCCTGATAGGTAGCTAGACCTGGATGCTTCTGCTGGGGGAGGGGGGGAGGAGCAGAGAAAGAGCAAGGGAGAAGCTGACTCAGAAAGAGGTTTGAGTCCCTGCTGTCTCCCTCTAGGCGGAGGTGTCTCCTCTCCTCTGCCAGATGGCGCCTCAAGAAATGGCCTTGACCCGACTTCTGGAAAAGGTACTCACCTGGCCACACCAAGCTGGGTTAGGGTCAGCTGGCCACCTCCTTCTTTGCTTCAATGACAATCTCAGAAGCTCTGTGTGTGTGTGTGTGTGTGTTGGGGATCCAAAGTCTTGCCAAATGGCTTCTAGACACATTCTGGGTGGTTTGTGGCCACTCCGGGTTGAGCCCTTCAGCTCCAGCCCAGGGGACAAAGAGGCTCTGGGCTGCTTCCCTCCTGCTGCCTGTTCCAGATCAGAAGCCCTCACTGGGCACAGGGAAGAGCAGGTGGGGCTCAGAAGGAGCAGCCATTGCTCACCTTCAGCTGGGCTTGGAGCCAAGCAAGGTAGAGGTTGGGAAGTCAAAATACCTCCTGGGGGAGAACAGTGCAACTGTTCCCTGTTCGGCAGTATCGTCCCCATTCACACAGGCCCTGCAGGCTGGGCGACAACTGGTCTGCTGGCAGTTTATGCTTCAGAGCATTTGGCTCTTCTCTTCTGGTGGTGTGAATCAGGCTGGCACAGAGAGTTTACTTCTTGGGCACCACCCAAACCCAGCCACTTTTACTACCATTTGCCCAGCTATAGCTCATGGAACCCAAGCTCTTTCTCTCCCTCTCTTGCAAGCAACCATAGCAATTTATCATGTCCATTTGCTGCCCAACTCTCTGCGGGGAGGGGGGGGGCTCTGGGCACCTCCAACACAAGAAAGGCAGCTTGCCAACCTCTGAGCTACTCTGGTTGTTCTTTCTGCTTTGCTTCCAGATGCTGAGAAGTGGGTAGGCATCTCCCTTCACACAGGTAAGCATCTGGGCACCTGCTCGCAAGTGGCTGTGCCAGCCCTCCCTTCCCACTGCAAGCGTGATGGAAACACCGACAGCAATTGGGGCAGCTCCTGTGCCCAGAAAAAGGCCAACTCACCTGCCTCTGAAGCCTGAA
>JANHFK010009458.1:409591-421162 GCA_036250565.1 Sibynophis collaris | reverse complement strand
CCATCCCACCCCCGGACATCATCACGGACGCTCTGCGCATGCACAGAACTGCAGCGCGCGAGTGAAACAAGCGTGTGCATGCGTGCATTCCCGTTGCGAACCGGTAGCGAAGGTAAATGGAACCCATCCCTCATTCAAAGTTACAATGGCGCTAATATCAAGTGTCTTATGACCATTTTTCACACGACTATTACAGCATCCCCATGGTCACATGATCAAAATGTCGATGCTTGGCAACTGACTCATATTGATGGTGGCAGTGTTCCAGGATCATGTGATCACCATTTGTGGCCTTACTACAAACAAAGTCAATGGGTAAGCCAGATTCATTTAACAACCATGCTACCAACGTAAGAGTTGCTCTGATTTACTTATCAGTTATAGCACAAAAAGTCATAAAATGGGGCAAAATTCATTTAACAGATGTTGAACTTTAAATTGTAAAGATGTTTAACACTTAGTGACAAAAAAAGTCTCCTCAATTGTGGTTGTAAGTTGAGGATTAAGTTGAGGACCTGTATAACGATCCTCACAGCCACATGAAGCTTCTAGATGCTCTTCAAGGACCACCTAAATCCATTCCTAGAGATAACTAGGCCATCAGAGGAGCCTGTGGAGCACCAATATTTTAAAAATATTTTTGGGTTTATATTCAGCATGTAGTATAGGTTTTGACTAACATTTCAGAGCAATTATTATTATTCCCATTCAAGCAAAAAAAAAAAAAGTTGCATAAAAGCAAAAAAGGACTAAAAAATAGTATGCAGGAGAAATTAAAAGTTTGATATTAGAAAACAGATAAAAACTAAATAATTCACAATATTTTTCCATACATTTCTATGTTTGCAAATCATTATAGCTTTCACTACATCCAGGCATTACTTCATATACTTTTATTTATAAAATATATAACCCACCTCACTCTAGCCCTAGAGTGTCTACACACCTTAAAGCCGCCACGGTTGAGATATAGTACTTTGGGGGTAGAATTCTTTAAATGTCTCATTTCTCATTATTTTCCAGGATCTCATCAACTCCATCCAACCATGACTACCTTAATTTTCCCCTTCCTTTTGACCCATTTAGCTTTCCTTCATATAGTTGATTTGTAACTCATTCTCTTTTATGACCAGACCACCTCAATATACTTCTTTTGTACTGGATACTTTTTATGTTCAGTCCACATTCATTATTTTAATACTCATTCATTCTTGCTCTTATCTCTTCTTTTTGCCCCTATGCCTTTCAAATACCCCGTTCCCACTGCACTGGACTAAATTGCTTCTCCAGTTACATCCAAATCTCACTGTGATATAACAAAGCGAGCAAAAACATACTCTCACCAATAGCTCTCCACTTATGGTCACAATTTTGGTTTGCAAGTTGTAGTAATAAGTCAAATCAGGTGACTCACCTTGATTTTACAACCATTTTACGATAACCATAAAATGAGTCATCATAGCCTAGTAACGAAATGTTCAGAAACCAACCCACAAGCTTAGAAAACAAACCTTCACCCTCATCATTTCTATCTCTCTATTCATGGTGGCAGACAATGTTTTGTTTGATTTCTCATTTGTTCAGAATACTGGTTCTTCCATTACCACTATTAATTGGAGTACAACATGTAACTATAATCATTCATGGATTCCTGCTTTCATATGCTTTCATAACAACCTAATACCCAATCACTCTTTCTGACATACATACATTTCATTCATACCTATACCATCACTACTGTGATTTATTACAGTTATTCTCAACTTATGCTGTTTAACAACAGGTCAATGTTTAAAAACAGGTCAAAGTTACGATGAGCTTGGAATAGGTGATTTATGACCTGTACTTACACTTATGACCATTGCACCATCCATGTGGTCATGTGATTGCAATTTGGTTGCTTGGCAACCGGCTTGTGTTTACAACCAGTTGCAGTGTCCTGTGGTCATGTGATTATGATTTGCAACCCTTTTTGCAGATTTCCAGGAAAAAACATCCATTTGAGAAGGGGGATTCACTTATCTACCATGCAATTCATTTAATGACCATGGTGATTCACTTAAGGATCACCATAAACATTGCTATAAAATGAGAGCCAAGTCAACATATGACTTCAATGACTTACAACAGACGTTCTGGTTCCAATTGTGAGGAGTTACCTGTATTGTATTATTTTATCCCACCTCATATTTTGTACAATGCCAGACAGTATTTGTTGTTGTTAGTTGCGAAGTCATGTCCAACCCATCGCAACCCCATGGACAATGTTCCTCCAGGCCTTCCTGTCCTCTACCATCCTCTGGAGACCATTCAAGCTCACCGCTATTGCTTCAGTGACTCCATCCAGCCACCTCATTCTCTGTCGTCCCTTTCTTCTTTTGCCATTCACCAAATTAGAAATAAATAAATAGCCCTCACCACTGTTACTATCTATCGGGTTATATCAGGACTATCTCCAAGATGCAATGTTGCTAAAATATGGCAAAGAGTTCTGAATAGTTTAATGTTAATCAGAAAATGCCCATCAGTTCCAAACATAGTTATTTGAATTTTTTTTCTCTCCTTTTTTTGTGGTGTGTATCAGTGATGAGGTTCTACCGGTTCAGACCGACTTGGGCGAACCGTTTGTTCCAACTTTCAGCCATGAGCCATGAGCAGTTCTCTCTTTCTTTGAAGTGGGCCTGCCCGCCCCTATGTTATACTTACTTAAATTTCTGCTTCCCAAGCCCAGCTGATCAGGGCGACAGAGTGAATTGCTGCTCCTCAGCTGTTTTCCTTGCTCTCCGCAACGCAGAAGGTCAATTTTCCGCAAAGTATGCTCACAGGTGCAGTGGGCATCTGGTGCATGCATGCTCAGTGAACTGGTTGTTAAACTGGTAGGATCCCACCAGTGGTGTGTATAGGATAACATCCCCAACCCCTTCTCATTCCATATGGCATTCATTCAAACACACCGTCCATTTTATCAGCTAAGAGTCAAATCATTATATTCTTCCCTACCACAAATTCCACCTACATCTCTTTCAGTTTCTCCATTTCAGTGGTATTATCTGAAATAAATACACCCCTCACTCTTTCTTGAATAATTGGCATTATTTGCAGGCTTGACAAATCCTTTCCCATAATATCAATTAATTTTAGAACTTGAACTTTTGAAATCGTATTTTACTTAAAGGATTATTCCAGCCTCTTCTGCAAAAGTCCTGAGGACTTTTACTGATTTAGGAACAGGTGGTGGTTATTTGTTTGTTTTGTTTTAACAGAATAACAGATACAGAATGACAGAGTTGGAAGAGACCTTGGAGGTCTTCTAATTCAATCCCATGTTCAAGCAGGAGACCTTATACCACTCAAGACAAAGTGGCTATCCAGTCTCTTCTTAAAATCCTCCAGTGATGGAGCACCCAGAACTTCTGAAGCAAGCTGTTCTGACGACTAATTGTTCTCATTGTTATGAAATGTCTCTTTATTTCTAGGTTGCTTCTCTCTTTGATCAGTTTCCATCCATTGTTTCTTGTCTTGCTTTTTGTTGTTGTTGTTGTTGTTAGGCAAGCCATCTGGTATATTACTGAAAAAAGTTGCTTATATACATAGCTAGAAGTTAGCCAGTGGAGTTCAGTTTGTCTTACTCTGAAGCAGGGGTGAAATCCAGCATGTTCTGACAGGTTCTGGAGAACTGGTAGTGGAAATTTTGAGCAGTTAGGAGAACCTGCAAATACCACCTCTGGCTGGCCCCCGAGTGGGGTGGGAATGGAGATTTTGCAGTATCCTTCCCCTGGAGTGGGGTGGGAATGGAGATTTTGCAGTATCTTTCCCCTACCACGACCACCAAGCCACACCCACCAAGCCACACCACACCCACCAAGCCACACCCACAGAACCAGTATTAAAAATATTTGGATTTCACCACTGCATAAAGAGTATCCAGGTTGGATTAGTGTTTCTCAACCTTGATAACTTTAAGATGGGTGGACTTAAACATGCTGGCTGGGGAATTCTGGAGGCTGGCGTCCATCCATCTTAAACTTGCCAAGGTTGGGAGAAAAACATTTATATTTATCTGTACTATGTGATATGTATGATATCCCTAATCATAGTATGGATTGATTCTGTCTCAAGTTTTGTATAGTAGAAGCGTATAATATATAGATGTTCCCATTATACTGTTTTATAGGTATAACCATTTGCATTTCATCTAGATATAGGGTGATTTTGACATATTGAAAGCCTTCATAGTTCCATCAAAATGATAGCCTTGGCATAAACCTTGGTAAAATATTCAACAGTGTGAAACATTAGCTAAAATCTGTTTTTTCAAAGATATCCTGAACCTTGTGTGTTTGATGGACAATCAGTAACTCTTATTTTTTCTATAGCTTAATACCAAAAGTGCCATCACTAATATCACTAACATTTCATGATTGAGTTTCTAGAATCCCTGAAAATGACGGTTCCATACTTTATCCTCATGGAATAAATGAGATTTGAGGGCAGTTATTTTACCAAGAAGACATGACGTGCCCTGATTAAGCCTGTACCCTTTGATGTCATTCAAGCATGTAGGATTTACCCCTTTCCTAGTTCAGCATTCTTGTGGGTGTAATTTACATACTACCAGATATAAGCACTGCTGAATGTAAGTCTTGGAAAATTTTTGCACCTCTCTACTTAACTCCAGTCAAATGACATAAAGAATATAGGCCAATTGTCCAACGGCTGGAGTTGATATTCATGATTTGGGGTGGGGTGGTGAGCAAGAAAACGTTATTTCAAAAATTTGAAAGTTTCTTTGAGTAACAGTTATTTCATGCCCCACAGTTTTGAATATTTGCTACTTCTAAATAATTGCTATATCTTCATTGGATTCTTTTTCTGTTTTAAAAATATTCAAAGAATGACACTGCATGCGATACATTTTTCTTGTTTAAGTAAAAAGAAGTTTAAAAAAAGAGAGAGAAAGAGAGAGAGAAACTTGGTAATAGGATTTTTCTGGATGGAAATGCTATTGTTTGCCAGTTACTTCTATTTGATCCAGGTGTGTAGTATGTCCCAACAGGATTAAATAGTTTCTTTTCTTTTTTTCTTAAATATTAAAGTTATTAATATTTCATAGGAATTTTTTTTTTAACAAAACCTTAAAAGTAGATCATATTTGAACTTCCCCTCTCTTTTTTAAAGTTTTATCTAGGGCAATATCATTAAATTATTCTTGCATTAGGAAAATTAAAGGAGATTAAGCAGTTGTATAATGTTAAGGCTAATGATAAAAATTCTTGTAGACTGTTGTTAGCTGCTTTAACTAGTGGAACTAAGGTTGAATTCTTCTGAGAACATTTTGAATGAGAAGTATAAATTAAATACAAATTAAAGAGCATCATCGTTTGTAGATCTAAGCAGTTGCCTGTTTGAATGTTTCAACGGTACCTTTTAGAGCTAGTTTGGGAAGAGGGTCATAGACTTTTGATACATTATATAAAAATAACTTTTTTTAAAAAAATGTGCATATTATTAACACTTTAATTACAATAATTTACCTTCTCCTGATAGACAGACATCTGAGAAATGTGTATTTATTAATATCACTGGTAAGGTTTTCAAATTCATCTATTAGAGAGAGACAGAATTGGAAAAAGGGATGTTACAACATCTGTGGTTTAAGTGCTGATGTACTGAAGTTATTTAGGAATAATAATTATTACTATTGACATAAATGGGTTAGTGATGGTGGTGTTTCCAAGAGACAAAGTAATTAAAGAATATGCTTTGAAGTACAGTACCTGCCAAATTTCATTAACAGCAAAAAAAATATGGGTGCGTTTCAAACAAATCTGAAATTATTTAAAATCACGGTCTTAATAATCTTTCATTAAAACTACTGAATTAATTAGTATAACTATCGCATGCATATAACAAGAGATGCACAAATCTCTTTTTGTTGTATCACCTTATTTTTACTCTCACAATATTTTAAATATTTCTCATCAAGAAGACTCCTGCAATCTTATCACATTTCACACACACTTTTATTTAAAGCCATGTATGTGTTGTTCTCTTTCCCTTGTATTTTATTCCATTCTGAGTGAGAATGGGAAGCTTCAAAGGCAGTCTCTTGATGGGGTGTTCCTTTTAACAGACAATGGTCCTGTGGCAGCTTAAAATGGAATCGACCATGTACCAGCTTAAATCAGGTCCGTATCACCACCCCATGCATTCATTTCAAGACATTTTCTGTAAGTTGGAAAAGAAAAGAAAATTCATGTGCTGTTATACAGGCATTTCCCTAATCGGCACAGTTTGCAAGACCACTTTTCCGCATGTAACTGCTTATAATGCCTTTGTACTCGACTTTCCCTGATATATGGTGCTTTTGTATGAAATGTTGATCCAAGAATGATGGATACAGCTGTCAGGGCCATAATGGTGCCATTATTGGCAGATCATCCCATTCGCTCAAAGGAAATACATGGCAGGATGTTTGTTTTTTTTACACTGTTGTTTGTGTGTGTGTGTGTGTGTGTGTGTGAGAGAGAGAGAGAGAGAGAGAGAGAGAGAGAAAACACTCACAAACCAACAACTAAAAAAAATTCCTATGAATTGTCTCATATTTCTAATTTGATCAAAGATAAGATGCAAAGCAAGCAAGAAGCAAAAGAGAAAGTAGAATTTTAGTATTAGGACCTAGTTGTGTACATCATATCTACTAACAATTGGAAAAGATTGTTTGGCTTACTGTTGCCCAAATCTTTTTCTTTTTTTTTTCTTTTTCCTTGCCACAACCCAATCCAGTTACTGTATAAAACAATATTTTATATTTATAGAATTTTTTACTTGGTATACGATATATTAGGTTCCCGTGCGGATACAAATAGCATTAGACTATGTGTGAGTTTTTTTTAATATGTTTCTGACTGAAACCAATAGGGACAAATTTACTTTTCCCAAATCCTGGCTTTTCATTTATTCTTGTGCAGTTGTAAGTTAAAAAAAAAAAAGTAAAAGAAATTGATATGGCTTTTAAAATGTGGAGAAAAGCTTTCTGAAATTTCCTTTTCCTTAACAAGCGGACAAGATGAGTCTATGTCCACTGGCTCTTTCATAGGCAAAATTTCTTTTTTCCTGTTCTGCAGTTTCACCAACTTTGGTGAACTCCCACGAGGTATGCTGGGTTGACTACATATTCTCAGTCATCCAGGTCATGGTTGTCCCAAAGGTGCTTTTTCAAGAGGCAACTGAACTTTCTTTGTTTTTCCTTGAAGATGTTTTGCTTCTCATCCAAGAAGCGCCTTCAATTCTGTCAGAAAAAAAGCATAGAGGTGGTTTGTTTAGGTTTTGGTTTACAAATCAGAGAATTCGGGCAGGGGATGGCTTTGATGGGATGAAATGGTTACAAGAGTGGCATGATGATCCATCTCCGGAATCCATCCCCACAAGGGCTATCAATAGATACAAACTCAACATAATCCGCTCTAATCTTGATTGCAGAAAATACGACTTCAGCAATAGAGTAGCAAATGCCTGGAACACTCTATCTGAACCGGTTGTTAGTTTCTCTAACCCCCATACATGTGGTGAAATCCATTTTTTTTTACTACTGGTTCTGTGGGCGTGGCTTGGTGGCCATGGTGTGGCTTGATGGGCGTGGCAAGGGAAGGATAATGCAAAATCTCCATTCCCACCCCATTCCAGGGGAAGGATACTGCAAAATCCCCATTCCCTCCCCACTCCTGGGGGAAGGTTGTTGCAAAATCTCCATTCACACCCCACTCTGGAGCCAGTCAGAGGTGGCATTTGCCGGCTCTCCGAACTACTCAAAATTTCCGCTGCCAGTTCTCCGAACTGCTCAAAATTTCTGCTACCAGTTCTACAGCACATGTTAGAACATGCTGGCTTTCACCCCTGGTTAAAACTTATATTTGTTGTTAGTCTTAGAGGTAACTGCTAGGATAAAATCTGCATTATTAAAGAAAAATTAATCTGGATTAGTGATACGGAAATTGGGGAATATTATAAACCATTGGAGCTTCTTCCAATTCTTTCCAACATCTTCGAGCAGCAGGCTTGACAATTTAAGGACGTAAAAAATTCCTTGCTGGATCAGACTAAAGGGTCATCTGGTTGAATTTTTGTGTTTTCTTCCTACAGCTGTTAGCCAATTTGCCCCTGGGACTTTTACAAGGCCAGCAGTCTTTCCTCATGTTTTGCCTGCACATTCACTCTTTGTTCCTTTTGTGAGGGGCACAGCCTAACTTCTCTGGTACCAGCCCTTCCTGAACCATTTTCCTCTGGGAGGAAGCCTTTATTTTCCAAAAAGTCACCAAGGTTAACTTTAATTCCATAAAGTCACTAAGTTTTAATTTACCAAAAATAGTTAAAAAGCACCAGGTGCTTTTCAATTATTTTTTCCCCTGGCTATTCTGGGAGTTGCAGTACTGACACTTCTAGGGGGCACTAAATAGGGAGAAGTTTCTTTCCCTTTGCCTTCTAGAGAAAATGCTCTAATCCTAATCCCAGCAGTTGTTTAGCCCTTGATCTGAACTTTCTTTGAATCCCTGGGCAGCACCAGAATCTTACCGATGTTGCATTCCCCACCACCACCACCTCCTGGGGCTGAGCTGCCATTTCAATATTCCAGAGTTCTCTGAAGCAATGTTAAGCAGAACCCCTTGAAAAGCTTCACATCAAAGCAACCAGTGAAGCAGCAGCGGTAGGCCGTATTTGAGCATTTGATTCGGGCCCCAGTTTGAGATAATCCTGAGCAAGATCTGTAGCAAGATCCTCTGTGGAGGAATTGTGGATCTCTAAATATTGCAGAACGACTTTGCTGGCCGTGCTGGTGGTTGGTGTTAGGGAGCATCCCAAGTTAACTTTTCTTCTGTAATGTGATTTCTGAGGTAAAGTTTGCATGCATACAGTATATCACATTACATCGATCACAGATTATGGAACCTGTGGGTCAAGTCTTCTGTTTTTTGAAGATTTGCACTTTCCTAAAAATGTTAAAAAGCTTTGTATATTGCAGGGACTTTAACACTCTTTGTTTCATTCAGAAGGAAGAGGTAGGTTTAGGACTGCCTTCTCTTGGTCTTGGTCCAACCCTTTTTGTGCACACACACACAATCTCACTGCACACTCTGATAATATTTGTCAAGTGTATCAGAATGGCTAACTTCTCTTTTCTATGGATACGTTTTTTCCCCCGTCAAGATCTTTATCTACATTTGAAATGGACTGTATTGTTCCCCATCTCAGAACTACAGTTTCTAAAGTTTCCACAGAAAGGATGAAAGGCTGTTAAGCTCCTAGTTTACGTTGCTGTGGCGCAGATATGAGCCTCAAAGACTGCATCAGCTCACGCTTGTTTTCTTACTCTGTAGCTCTGCTGCATTTGTCCAGCTGCAAGCAGAAGCGAGGAATGACTCCACAGCTACGCTGCCCGGCTTATGTGACACAGGCATTTAACTCCAGATAATAGGGCACCATCTCAGCATGGAGAATTCCATGTCGGAAGAATCTAAACTACTAAGAAGTACAAATAGTTGGAAGCCAAAAATTATGGGCTACTATGAGGCTGGGGTGAGAGGGAGAGACCAATTAAAACATACTTATGGTGTCAGCTCAGGCATTGTGGCATTCAGAAATGTTCTACTAAATGTGATGTTCTGGTGGTAAAAAGGTACAATCTTTGAAAATACGCTACTTCTGGCACTCATTCCATTCCTGTCTTGCCTGATAAATCACTCTGACCTTGGACAAGCCTCCCACCCTATTTTCCCACCCTTGGTCTCCCTACAACACAATAGAGTTGGTTCAGCTTGTTTCATGGCCAATGGTGGCACTCAGTTAATAAACATCAAGTCCCTAAAGATCTTTTGGCAGTTTCTCCTTATCGCTGTTCTGGAATCTTGCAGGGAAAAAAAAAAGCCATTGTAATAATTAACCCTGCAGAAGTCTGAATTCTGAACCAGCAAGCTATGCAGGGCTGTGATTTCCTTGCTTAATAGCGAGAAGCAGTTCTCTGTAGGGAACATCTGCTGCTATAGCAGCTCCATAAGGGGTTACAATGGGGCTGGACAACTGTTCAGAACTAAAGCTGTGGAACAGGTCCCCAAATAAGGGGAGGAAATTGTATAGAAAGTAGATCCTGATTGCTTGAAGAGTGAAGTTTCCATGAAAAAGGCAAATTCTCCTTTTGAGTTTTGCTGAACTGGTAAATTCATGGGCACATTCATGTAGCTTTCTTAGCAACATGGAAGTTGCTTGCTATAACTCTCTTCCAGTATGTTTGTTTTGGATTTCCCATTTTTAGCTTATATTCCTGAGGTTTTTATCCCATTTTTTCTACAAATGATGATGGAAGATTATAGTGGAATCTCCATAATAAATATGCTCAGAATCAGCAGAAGACAGGACCCAACTCTTACCAGTTTTCTGTTGCAAATCTTCCATTCCCCCACCCCAATATTTGCTACTACACAATAAGGGCAGGGTATTTATTATTCACGCAGGCATATATGCTGTTTCAAACTCTACTGAGACTTAGCAGTGAAAACTCCAGTTAATAGATTAAACCAATACAATAACAAATTGTAATGACAGTAAAATTCAAATCATATTTCACTGGGAAATAACATAACAAGTAATCATGCAAACCACCAAATACAGTACATCATGTTCATTTCATATCAGTCCCTCAAAGTTTCCTGGAATGGCTAGGTCTTGATGGCTTTCTACCACCACCAAGTTTGGTTGGTCATCAAATCCTGGGGGATAGCCCCAAAAGGCCTGTTTAATTACTATTAATTCCTTTAAAACTCTCCCTTTCAGATCTTATTGGATGAGCAGAGACACTGCTGGCAATGGGCAATCCTGAAGTCACCCAGGACACGAGCCATAGAGGCTTTTCAAAATGACAACCAGCACCTTGAATTGCATCCAGAAGCCACTGGAGCTCCAGTAGCAATTTGATTCTCCAGGCAAAATGAGATGCATCCCTCCCTAACCACTCTGGCTGCTGCATTCTGGACCAACTATAGCGTACATGTAATCTCCACGATCTGACCCATATAGGATATTTTTTACAATAGCCCTAAGGAAAGATGATGAATGCAGGAATGATTGTGAGCAGGGCCTCTAGATCTTAATTGGCACACCTGGTGGGGTTGTACAAAGGCTTTCTGGGTCAGAGCTGCTGGACTTGAGCAAGAGCTGTGAATCCCGATAATTTGTATACGCAGATACAGTGCAAGAATTCAAATCAAACTTTCTGTTATTTTTATTTTGTAACAGCAAACTGGTTATTAGAACACTAAGTATAGTATTAACCACCATGGTAAGATTTAAAAGAGGAGTGAGAACTTATAAACAGAATTTCCCTATCAAAATTGAGCATATTATTTGAAAATCCTTCTTGAGGAAGGGAGGAAGGGAAGAAAGAAAGAAAGAGAGAGAGAGGGGGGGGGAAGGAAGGAAGGAAGGAAGGAAGGAAGGAAGGAAGAAAAAGAGAAGAAAGGAAGAAAGAGAAAGAAAAGGGAAGAAAGAAAGAAAGAAAGAAAAGAAAGAAAAAGAAAGGAA
>JANHFK010009458.1:329872-343984 GCA_036250565.1 Sibynophis collaris | reverse complement strand
GCTCTGTGGGCGCGTACTGGTCTTTGGGAGGGATTTGGTGGCAGGAGGCGATCCTGCAAGTACATAGGTCCTATGCCGTGGAGCGCTTTAAAGGTGGTTACCAGCACTAAGATTTTATTTTGTGATCCTCATTCAATAATCAACATATGCTCGCAAAAAATTATGCTCACAGTGCGTTTTTGTAACTTGCCTAAGAAGAAAAAAAGTTTGCAGATCGAAAATTCAGAGTGATGAAACATTCCTGCTTCAACAGTTTGCAAACAGTTTTTCCCCTTGGTTCTAAAGTATATTTCTTTTCCTTTGCACATTTGAGAGTAGTGTGATTTTGCTATTTGAGAGATGGTATATTTAATACATTTCTTCTCTATAAAGGCTGTGGCACCAGCTGCCCTTTTCCTGGCAGCCAAGGTGGAGGAGCAACCTCGAAAATTGGAGCATGTCATCAAGGTTACTCATGCCTGCCTGCACCCTCTGGAAGCTGCTCCTGATACACGGAGTGAGGTAAGTAGTTAAACTTCTGTGAAACATGTACTATACACAATAAAACAGAGAGAAAGAACACATCCTGGCAGTGCAAATCCACCATGCTTCATTTACTGAGAGTGCTACAGCCACCTTGAAATACAACTGAATAATTTCCAGAATAAGAGTATTTAACAGTTGAATACAGATAAAGAGTTACTGCTCTTGGTGCATAGTACAGAAAGCTCTCGGTTTTGTAAGCCAAATTGCTTGTCTGTCCTATGTGTTCTGGCCAGTGTGTTGATAAAAGTTTGGTGTGTAGCACAGCTTGCATTGAGGAATGGATGTTGCCTGCCAGGATCATACTCTTATGGTGATACAGAAGTTGATTTGTGAAATCCAGTCATTTTTATTGTTCAAATAAAAAGATTATTAAGCACATTGTTTCAGTTCTTACCACAGCCCTTCCTGACAGGACCAGCACATCTAACCTTGCCAACAAGGGGGAAGCTTTATTTTAAAACTAAATTGGAACGAAAAGATAATTTTGAGCTTGTGCTACAGGACAATTTCAACAGTAGCAGTATGCAATCAGCAGTTTTTCTTGTGTGCGTTCAGTGCTCTTTCCCCTGGAAATGGGACATTTATGCCCATTTTCTCAAGCACAAATATAATAAAGATTCCCCCTTGATGTTTTTGCCTCCTCAAGAGAGTGTTAGAAATATGCAGGCTTAATACAGAGTGCCTCATCACAAGTAACCTGCCTGTCCTCTCAACCCCAGGGTTACCTGCAACAAGCCCAAGACCTGGTCATTCTAGAGAGCATAATACTGCAGACCCTGGGTAAGTTTTCCAAGCGGACGGGCTGCTTCATGAATCTCAGACCCAGGAATGTTCCGCAGAATGGAGAGTCTAACCCAACCCCAGTCTTCTTCACAGCTGACCAATATGGGAAGCCATCAGTCCAAGCAACAGTCCTTGTCATAATGGCCAGTTTATGACTTGTTTATGTTTTGAGTGAATATATTCATACAACTATGAATGTGCAAACAGGATTTTCTTTTTAACAGGATTTAAATCCTTTAGGTTCCAGGCATTGTACTCTGGATTGAAGTTTTAGCAGTTTGACAGTCTAATTTTCAAATGTATTACTATATCAGTTTGATAATCCAGGATAGGAAATGAATATCCTGATAAATTCTATACATTATTAATGTTAAGCTTTTGCTGCATCTTAAATGTAATTCTTCATTTGAAAGGTTTTTAGCAATTAAAATTCTATTTTTTGCACTTTGATAGTTGATAGGCTTGCCATTATAAAATGTTATATAATATGTGTTCTCACTATTTACCGTTATCTGCAAAATGCTTTTCTATTACTGTTGAGCAAGACATTTTGACTTTGACTATATACAGTGTGTAAGCATGTTAATCCTAGCTGTGAAACATTGTAATGCATGAAACAGGTTAAAGATAATTTGTTATAGATGCTTAACAATTGTGATGTATGGACATAATCTATAAACTTGTACCCTGTTAATTTGCAGAAATAAAGAACATTAGTTTCTTCATATATTTTCCTTTAACGAAAATAAAAATGTTCTCAGAACAAACTTAAAATTAAGTTGATTAAAATTATTCTAAGAGTAAAGCACTTGCTTGGGTTATTAAAGTGAGCAGAAAAATAAGTAGTTGCTAGAATTTATTCTCTAATTCATAATTCAGAATCGGTTTTAGAATACTTGAATGTGTGTCAGTATTTTTACCAAGAAATTTAGTATTTCAGAAACTTGCAATATCTGTTGCATTCTTGTGCTAGATAATTGATGTATTTGAGCCCAGGAGATGTCCTGTTTGCATCTGAGCACAGAGCGGTATTAATTGACTGGAGGAACAATCTACTTTGCCTCTCAGGATCAGAGACATGTATGGTATGTAGAATTACAAGCAAGTTAAAGCCACATTCTAAACATTTCCTTTTTTCTTCTAGGATTTGAAATCACCATAGATCATCCTCATACTCATGTGGTGAAGTGCACACAGCTAGTTCGAGGTATGTTCCAAACATGACTGTGATTGTTGCTCAGACAACATATATGCAAAAATGGTTGTTTACTAGCTCAGAAATTATTTCAAATAATACATTTCTTAGGTAAAGAATATCATGTTAAAAAGGAAAAAGAGGCTGTTAACTGTACTAAATATATGCCTTTTGCATATCTAGAGGATCAAAGGGCTTAAAAATGAAAATACCTATGTCAACCTTTATAGCAGAAATGTATATACTCAAGCTGTGCACAGCATTCTATATGGAATGCTTTGCAGTTGTCTTTCCATGTATGGGCATGCATAGGCGTTTTCTTTTACTGGTAATTCAATTGGAGGGTTGCTTATTCTTGCATATTTATAAGGAGACAATCCAGCAATTTTACTGCTCTGCAGCGGGCTTTGCTCTTCTTTAGAAACATCCTTTTGAATGCTTTCAACAGCTGTAATAATAATATGCATCTTAAAGACTTTACAGTATATGGTGCTCACAGTGTCCTTTGACTAGAATTACAAAGAATATGTTTTCTGTCCTTTTGAAAAACAGTACTATTTCTATGTCCAAATGATATTTTGAAAAGTCCAATATGACTCTTTACCCAAGGCCAGAAAAAAAGCTGGAAATCTTTTTCCTGTCTTCTCATGACAGGATTTTGCCCATTGTAATCATTCCCCTAGCCAATAAGCCCAGAGTTGCCATAAAAGGTTCCCCAGAGAAAATCCATAACTTGCTACACCTTAAGTATTGGCAAATTTAACTTTTGACTTTTCTCTTTCAGCCAGCAAGGATCTAGCGCAAACTTCCTACTTCATGGCTACCAACAGGTAGATGTTGAGAATTCAGATTTATTTTATCTGGAAATGTTTTTTGGTAAATTATTGCAAAAAAAGAAAAAAATATGCCACATTTAGAGTGCATTCCTTGACATCAGAACAGTAGATTTCTTTAAAATTTGTTTCTTTTAGCTTGAATTTCAGAACAGGAATATACAAAATATCCTTATAAATGAGCACACATTGCTAGTCCATCTATGACCAGTTCTCTTTATTGTGATTATAATGGCGAGAAATAAAGACTTTAAAACAAAAAAAACATGTCCCGGCTGCCTAAAAGAAATCCCTATTTCTTGTAAATGAGATTTTGAACTGCAAGTTATTATTAACGAATTAATTACCTGGTTTGCACAATATATTTTCATGATTTAATTTAAGCATGATTTGCTATGGAAACGCAGACTGTAGATTCATGAATTAATTTATCAAGTACAAGCACATAAATTGGTGTTTGTTTATTTACACCAGCCATGGTTTTCTGTATTATTCAATCCTTTGGAAGAATATTACCGGTAAATATGTTCATTTCTCTTTCTAGTCTTCAGAATTATAAAATAAAGACCGTGAAGCCAAAAAAATCAAATACAAAATGGCTTTGATCTTCATTAGGCTATTGCAGGTTCTGGTTTTTTGTTTTTTTAAGAGAAGCACATTCTCATCTTTTTTTCCAGATTCAGAAATGGTAGTTTATTTCCTATGGCATATATCAATAAAGTTTAGTTTGGCTTATGACGGCAATTAGGATTGAAATTTCTATCGCTAAGTGATGCAGTCATAAATTGCATTCCTGATTACTAAAGTCAATGGGGAAGCCAGCTGGAAGTTGCAAACCTAGGGCATTAGGCAGCTAAGTAGCTGCTGCCAGATGGAGCAGGGAGGGAGTAAGAGAGTGAGTGAATAGTTCCACATGGGCCAGGGTGTGATTGGCTATATGAGAGGCATGGGTCAGGGAAGGCATGAGAGGTTATGTGAATGCAGAGGGACTTCGACCTTCCCTGTTGCCTTCCCCAGTGACTTTCTAGGGAAGCCAGAAGAAAAGGTTGCAAATTGTAATTGGGTGCTTGACAACTGTGAACAAGTTGTCAAGCATCTAGATTGTGATCACGTGACCATGACAGTGTTAAGATGCCTGGAACTTTTGAAGTCAGATTATAACCACCGTTTGTCTGTTGTAACTTGAGTGGGTTGCTCTAGTCTTCGCTCAAGGTCTAGCTGTAAGTACATATTTGTGGCTGGTGTATTTACATGGGCATACTTGGATTAAATATTTCTACTTAAAAGTTAAAGTAGTGGTCTCCACCCCCTGGTCCGTGGATGGCACCAGTCCGTGGCATGCCAGAAACTGGGCCTGTAAGCAAGCAAAGCCCCATCTATGGGATGCAGGCAGCATGTGAAACTACGCCCCCTATGGTCTGTGGAAAAACCTCTCTCCACGGAACGGGTCCCTGGTGCCCAAAAGGTTGGGGACCACTGAATTAGAGGGTGATGAGGTTTAAAATTGAAAAGTAAAGTAAAACTATTTTTGAAATAACAATCCAGAATTTTTTAATAGCAAATTGTTACCTTAAGATACTTTTTTCTGACCTTATGTTTTCTAAACCTTTTGAATATTTTTATTTAATCATTGTTTGGAATATTAATATCCCAACATCTAAAAATGTTAGATCAGCTACTGCTGAATTTAGCAATACTAGCTGTATTTTATGCATATTTGTAAAGAAGGGCCTAAACACTGGTTCTGGCTAAGAAGTGAACAAACTTGAAGTATTTTTAATTATGCTACACAGAGGATTAAAAGAAACTAAGGATCTCATTATTTATTAAAAAAAACAGTTAAGAGAAAACTGTTAATGTGTGGTGCCTCATGAAATGCAAGAGGCCATAGAAGTCCATTGTCCTTCCTGCAATAAATTGAAAGGACTTAAATTATCTTGCTTGCTGCCCAACAGTTAATATATTGTTGCATAGAACAGAGTAATAATGTCCAACAATGTGAAAAAGCGTAGAGCTGGTGGATGCATAGTATGCAAGATGTTCAATCTAATTATTAGCTAGCAGTGCTGGAAAGTTGGTTTTTTTAGGAAGAAGGCTTCGGGCTATCAGTATGGATAGACTTTAGAGCTCGTATACTCCATCCCAGGCTGCTTGCAAATTGCATTGCATGGCAGTTGTTGCCCTTTCTATATCCATTTTTTTCATCATATCAAGTGGTATGAGTAGATACTGGTCTGTAATTTACATGTTTTTCAAGGGGCTTCTTTTTGTCCAGTACTCACCATTTGCACATTTTTGTCATGCACTGTTATTAATCTCCTGAAGGATTTTATGGATTATAAATGCCGCATAAACATTGCCATCTCCTGTCAGCATATTTTGCCTGGGTCCAATTCCTTGTAGTTGCTGGGCAACCTTCTTTAATTGTTTGAATCTTGTTGGAATAGGAACTAATGGAAATACACAAACACCTCTTAGTTGATTTAAGGCTTGAGTTGGATTTAACATCAGCTGTACTTCGTGGTCTGATTCAAAATTTACTGCTGTCGGTGTTTAACTACTAAAAGACAAATTTTTTGCAAGGAGCAAATTGTTCACATTTTTTCCTAGGATTATGCCCAAGTGCTGTTGTACAATCCAATTTGTAACTTTGGAGTTAATTCCTTTGCCTTTCATGAAGATCATGTGGGTGACCTGGAGCTCCAGGCTGACAGAAGCTCTTGGAAAACCTTGTGGGAAAAGGCTGAAGTAGAATTATTGTGCAAGGCAAGCTTGACCTTGCAGGATAATAACATTTTTAAAGCTGAGGGATGCCTAATTCCTGCAGTGTCTGTCCAGCGGGCGGTTGTATGTGCGGCTGCTGTTGAAGCTTGGGAGCTTACAGCTTTCTGTTTCTCTCCCCCTGCTGGTGATGTCAGCCTTCACCTAACAACCTTCAGCCTGCAGTACACCCCTCCCGTTGTGGCCTGCGTCTGCATCCACTTGGCCTGTAAGTGGTCCAACTGGGAGATCCCAGTCTCCACGGACGGGAAGCACTGGTGGGAGTACGTTGATGCCACTGTAACTCTGGAACTCTTGGATGGTAAGTTTGGAGCAAGGTCAAATACATTCTATGCCCAATAAGAGGTACTCCATTAACTTAATATTTTATTTCTGACTTCTGTATCAAGGTTTCCAGCATGACAGTAAAGAATTGGGATGAATTTTGTAAACTCAACCTGTACTATTAGGCTTTGGATTGCTCTGTTTTTGGCTGACAAGGATGGACATTAAAATATGCTCCTGTAGAATTTATGCTGTAGTACTGTGCTTACTAGCTTTATTCTTTTGTTTGTGTTACAGAATTAACTCATGAATTCCTTCAAATCCTTGAGAAAACTCCTAATCGACTGAAACGAATCAGGAATTGGCGGGTAAGATGTTTGCCTACTTTGTACTTCTCTTTGATAAGAATGTTGAAGGAAGACTGTTGCTTGGAATACTAAGATACATCCAAAGACCTCTGCCTCTTTCATATTTATAGCTTTATAACCGGGCTTAACCCAGATATACATTCATAAACATCATGAGGCACCCATCAATTTCCAATACAAAGTTTAAAATTCACCACAATGTCTGGGATCATTTCAAGTACAGCTCTGGCTTTCAGAAATCAGCTATCATATCCCACTACAAGTTATCTGGGTTCCACATGAGCTCAGAGTCAGTGTAAGGAAAAAAAATACCTTTGATGACTAGTTGCCACCCAAGGCTGTGCAGTGGATATCCTCCACCCAAAAAAGAAAGGATATTCATCTTCTAAACATGGAGCAGATAGGAAATGCTATTAGGTAATTATTTCTCTATAATACTGATAATGTGGGATGATTCCATTATTTTGTGATAGGCCACACAGCCCACAATATTTATGTTATGATAGAAACCACAGTACAAACGGTTTTCCAAAATTTCAGGTGTTCCTGTTGTCCCAGATAGATTGGAGAATCCCTGTTTTAGAAATATATCAGCAGTGCTCAATGTAGAATAAAGTCAAACACGCAAAACAAGTCAAATAAGAACATTCACAGAATGAAAACAAAGTAGTTTTAAATAATCTCTAAAGAACAAAAGTACCGGTATATCTTGCACTGAAATGCTTTAAATAAATGGCAGATAAGCCTCTGCAAGGAATGCATTCTATAAGTACAGAGAATCAAAAAAGGATTTTGAGACACATTGAACCTTCACTCAAAATAATGAGGCATAGAGGGCTTTAGAGGAAGACTTTTGGGGCAAACGTGATAGTACAGCATCAATCTGAACTGATAAAGTAGATATGACAGCTTTTATTAAATTCATTAACAAAATTATTTGTTAATGGCTTTTTTTTCTAAAATGACAGTTGTCATTTCATCATGGTGTGTCTTATGAATAATATGCATTAAAAATGAACTCTATAGGGTACTTCAGCAAAATATAGCAGTGCATGCCTGTATAGTATTCCTTTCTCTCTAGGGGTATTGTATGGCTAGAAGAGATTAGTATACCAGTTTTGAATGCTTTCATTTTAGGCCTGTCAAGCAGCCAGGAAATCGAAGACGGATGACCAAAGTGAGGATGATGGCCTCTCAGAACAGACAATCCTCAGCATGATCTCTAGAAGTGCATCAGACACAACTATTGCAGGCTTGATGAGCATGTCAACGTCTTCAACCACTGGAGCCACTGCTTCACTTCCAGCTACAGGAGAAGAGTCTCCAGGGGAACGAGATAGTACAGATATTTCATCGGACAGCTGGATGCCTCAGCACCCTTCGCATAAACAAGAGGTCAGCCATAGAACTAACGAAATTTCTGCCAATCCTGATCATCTACATGATAGCAGTAGTGGTGGCTCTTTTGTTAAGCAAAACATCAAGAGTGCACCACTAGCAAAAGTATCATTAAAGGAATACCGTGCAAAACATGCTGAGGAGTTGGCTGCACAGAAACGCCAGCTAGAGAACATGGAGGCAAATGTGCGTTCTCAATATGCTCATGCTGCCCAGAACTTGCTTGTACAACAGAAACGTGAACGGGATGTGCAGCAGGAGGAGAACTCTCCAATTGTCCTGAAAATCCCTTTAGGCAACAATTCTGATGGTTCTGAACGGCCTCCTACTGAAAAAGCTGATAAACCCTCATCTGCACTTAAAGTACGGTTGCCTGCCTCAGGAGACAAGCCTATTGCTTCTTCCAAACAAGATGATATAAAAGTGCGCATTAAGGTGCCACCTCCCACGGAACGACACAATCTGTCTGATGAAAACAGTGGCAAGAGCAGGGGAGAGCACAAGGAAAAGCATAAGATCCATTCTTCTAACCACCATCACCATCATAACCATCATTCTCACAAACATTCACATGGGCAACCTGTTGTCAACACCAAACGTCCAGGGGATCCCAAGCATGTTAACCCAACTGGCATTGTGTCACACAAGGGTTATGTCCCAAATTGTTCCTCCCGTAAGAGACCACTTTCTGAGGAAACCTCAGTTACAGTCCATGAACATCAGCCCAAAATAAGTAAGAGTTCCAAGGGGCCCACTGTGCCATTCCCGTTCCCTCAGCATTCTGGCCACAGCTTGGAAGCAGCTGGTTTATCTTTTGCGCAGGCTACCAAAGCCAGAGGGGCTCATGGAAAATTGGACAAGAGCACTGCTGGGGCCAATGGACATAACATGAACCAGTCCATTGACTATCAGGATACAGTGAACATGTTGCACTCCCTGCTCAGTGCACAAGGCATGCAACCCACCCAATCATCCAATTTTGACTTTGTGCATCATTATGGCGAATACTTGAACCCCAGGGCTGCTGCAAGTGTTGATAAGCCACGACCACCCCCACTTCCATCAGAACCTCCCCCTCCTTTACCACCACTCCCAAAGTGATAGTTTTAACTACTGAGGTTCTACAAAAAAATGCTCATAGTAATCTCCACTGCCTTGTGTGAATGCCCTGCCCCCTTTTTAAAAGAGAACATTTTTTATTATTAGTAGGAGAACATAAGAGTTCTTGAAACTGTGAAAAGATACGCTCTTCTTTCTCCGTGTGCATCCCCACCCCCCACCCCCCTTTCAGTTCTGGATGGTGAAATTTTTCCTATAAGACCAGCTGTCAACTTCAGAGGTGAGGGTGGGCTTGAACGTTATCAACCCGATAGGAAATGGCGCAGGACTATTTAAATTGACAGTCTTTTCTCCTTTTCTTAAAAAAAAGAGGACTTTTAAAAATAATTTAAAATAAGTTATGTGTTTAGTGTTGATTTTATTTTTCTAATGTGGATAAAGGAAGGAGTTATAGCAGAAATGGAAACAGAGAAGGGCACAAAAGTACTGTCTACTTGCAGTTGTTAATGTGTCTTGTCCCAGTGGAAGTTGCCTCCGCCTGAACAAAGACAGCAAAGGTTGGAAAGGAAGAATAGGGAGAAAGGTGTGAGAGACACATGTACTGAATATAAGTAAAGTAGAAAATGGAAGTGGTGAAGCAGAGTTTTTCCAGTTTCTCCTTACTTAGATCTATGATTCTTCATCAGTAAGTAAATGGAGACAGATACAAACCTAAAGTTCCAAAGAATGGTGGAATCAGAAATGTTAGTTAAGTTGCTAACTTTTTTAGTCCTCCCTGCTGATCAAGGATAATTTAGGAGCGAGGTTTTATAAATTAATTTTCTTCTTGACCACACTGCTTCTTTAGGGGTGCCGTTACTATGTTTACCATTTCAGTCTTTGTCTCAGTCTTTGTCTCACTGGAAGACAAATGGCTAACATGACTTAACCATTAAAAAAATCTCATGGGACTGTATTTCAGTGGTGGGCAGCACTGCATGCTAGTGCATGAACTCTTGAGAGTGCCTTCAAAAAATGCATTAGTATAGTTTGGGAAAATGTGTGTTTCAGCAGAGGAGGAAGAACTAGCAGAGGCCGACAGTCTAGGGATATTAGAGCAGTAATCGTGATTCTGGGATGCGTTCTATTATAACTTAAATACATTATGGAATATGAGATTTTTACTTTTTGTCCAAAAGGAAAAAAAGATATAAGGATGACCACAAACAAATCAGGCAAATTTGGTGAACAGAGCAAAGATTGCAAACCTGTGGCCTTCCAAATGTTCAATTATATTTCCCAGTATCCCTAGTATGGGCTCCTGGAAAGTACAGCTTGCCAATATCTATGTGGTCTAATTTTTCTGCCTGTAAGAGGGGAAAAAATGGAATAAAAGTAGGATGAAGACCTGTGAATATAAAGATGTTGATACAACAATACAAAAATAGCCAGTATAAAGGTGCCCTGAATTGGTTTGAATGTTGATGTAACATTCTGAACTTGTAGCATACTACTACTGGTATGCTAAAAATGGGGCTAGCATTTAAACATGGGACATATATTATGTTTCTGTAGATCACAGAATATTTTAATTCTACGAAATCGGCCTTGGTTTGTAATCCAGCATTTGGACAAAGTATTTGAAGTGAGTGGTCTTCAATCTAAACTTTATTTTTTGTTTTTTAACATAATCCCCTTGTTCCACAAGTCATTTCAGGGTATTCCTACTGTTGTGAAGTGAATTCCAAATTGAAATATGAGGGACTTTGTGACCTAAAAAGGGTTTGTTATCCAAAATGGATTACCCTAGTATATATCAATAGAGGCCCAATCCAGTATGTTCAGTAGGGACTACGAGCTGTGGCCTCTATAATGTCATGTGAGTGAAGTTAATTGCTGCTGATTTCAAATGATGCATCATGTTTAAAATAAGACACTCATCTGCTTGTTTTTGCCGAAGTATTTTCTCTGAATTTGGAATAATAATTATCCCATCACCTTTGGATTTCTGAACCAATGGTGTCTCAGCTATTGATGCAAACTTTGGCCTAGTTTTGTGTAATGTTTCAAAAACTGTTTCTAATTCCTGGCTCATTTTATTACTATTCCACGTTTCAATAAATGTACTGTCTCCGCATTTAATTTGTTCCTTGTGAAATTTCTTGCTAATATTTGAATTTATCAGGAAAAGTCTATACAAAAGTATTTGGGACAGTAACAGTAGTATTCTGAATCTATAAATCTTGTTTATTTCCTAGTTCTTTATTTACACTGAGATGTAAAAGCAAGCAATAGCAATTACAATTAAAACAACTACAATGGATTTGAACAAAAGATAGCACAGAAGCAAGTAGGAAAGGAAAAAAACTTTGTGGCATGAAAAAAAAACCCAGACCAAATTTAGTAGACTCAGATGTTCATATTTTCAGATTTTGGATCATAATTTATCAGTTGAAAACTGTAGGTTACTATCTTGCTGTTACAATAGTAATCCTTCATTTACTATGCCTACTAGAAGTTTTGGGGTTACCCATGGAAATGAATGTGACAGTTACATAAGAGTAATGTATGCTGAATTGTCTAAATCATTTCTTGAGTCTTATATTTAAAAAGTTATTGTTTTGATCAGCTGACAAATCAGCTTTTCTAGGCTTACTTGAAACATGTTCAGTAATCCATTTTTTATATATTGTACAGATACGCACCTGCATGTATCAATTCACAGTATTTATAGTTATTAATACAGTATGCAAATTTATAATGGACTTGTAAAACCATGGTTATATGTATGCAGAAAGAAAGGTCAGGGGAGCTTTCTCAATCACACTAATAATAAGAGGAAAAAGCAGATTTTGAGGAGAACTTTCTGCATTTGTAGTTGGGTAACTGTTAAGATTGAGTCTGTTTAATCCTAAAATAAAATGCAAAGTCCATGTAATTCATACTGGACTGCAAGGAAAGTCCCTAGCCTGGCACTGACTGTTTTGATCTGCATTTTTAGAATTCCCATGTTGGTTATGCTGGCGGGCAATTTCCAAAATTGCATTGTTTTTTTAAAGGGACTTGACTGGACAATGACTTTTACAAAGCACTTAAGTTCCTCTCTACCTAGCTTGAATTGTCAGCAGGCAAGGCCTTTAAAACATACTGTACATCCAATCCGGGTTTAGTGACTTCCTGATGCTTCGTTGACATCTTCTAGACAAAATGCTGCACAGACTGCAGGCAACTGAACAAGGAGTGACTTGGGCTCCTGTCTTTATAACCAAGTGTTCTGACCTGCCATTACTTGCATAGCAGAACACTTTGCCTCTGAAGATGTTAGCCACAGTTGCTGGTGAAATGTTAGGAAATCTTTTCACCTATATTATGGTCACTAAAACCTGAAGTCCAACAGATACCAGTCATGAAAACCTGCAACCAGTATACAATACATTAACTTCAAAACTTAATGGTATAGCTTGGATTTCACGGTACTTGAATTTATTCTGCTTACCATTTTCTGGTGTTCTTTGCTCTTTCCTACCTGAGTTGCAAAACACGTAGCCATAATTCATTGTTTTCCTAAACCTTTCTGAACTGCGTGGTAATTCAGACAATTATGTACAGTTATAGAACTACCATGATTTGTACAGGTTGGGAATGTAAAGGATAGGATAATATCTAGACATGGTCTGCAATCTTTAATGCATAAGAGTAATGCCATATTGGGATGGTAATTTGCATTACAGCTAGTTCCCACCATATGACTATAATTGGGACCTGGAATTTCAGTCAGTAAGCAATACAGTCATTAAATGAGTCATGTGAGTGGACCCTCTAAGACCATTTTTACCGAGGTCATTAAGCAAATCCTGCTTCCCCAATTAACTATTTGTTGGAAGCCAGCTGGGAAGATTGCAAATTGCAATCACATGACTGCAAGATGTTGCAATCCTCCTAAATATGGGCTGGTTACCATATGCCCAAATTGCAATTCACTGTGGATGGGTGTGACAGTTATACCTTTGTCAAAGGTACTTTTTCTGAGGTTCTCCTAACTCTGAACCATCATTAACCAAACTCCTAAATTAAGCATTGCTTGCACATTATTATGTATTGTGGGAAGAAATATCCATCTGGTTCAGTTCCAAGCTGGGAGAAAGACCTTGGAAACATGGAGGCTGATTGGAAAGATGGTTTAATGATGAAGCAGAACCACATGGGTTCTGGTGCAGTTGACAAAATGGAGTTGAGAGTGGAGGATTTTTATACCTTCTTTGAGCTTTGCACTTGAGCTTCCTATTCCTGTGCAAGAACATGTAGCCTATTGACTATTGTCAGACTCCCATGGGGTTATGTAGGGGTCATAGGCAAAGTATGTAGGCAAAGTACAAATCCTAGGTGTTTGAGCTAAGTTTGGTTGAAGTTTGGACTGCTCTGAGGGTGATGCAATAATTCCTATTGTGGTTTAATGGCTTTGTTCTGTGTTGGATCTTGAGTTGAGGGCTAATCCTACCATTCTGCTTTTGTTTCAAAATATCCTGTCTTGAATGGATTACCAAATCTGCATTTCTAAAAGGTGGCCTCCTCAGTTTGGTTTTTGAATAGGCTGGCCTAGTCTTTCTTAATGGGCACCTAAATGTCTACTGGGGCTATTAAGAATAGACTTGGGGGCTGCTTTCTGTCTGTAGGAGCATGTTTCTCCATTTCTCCTTTAGGGAAATATATTCTGCCTTTTTAATATTTCCTAAAATATTTCATTCTTCTAGGAGAGGAGTGGGTGCTAACTTTCTACATTATCTTTTATTAGTCCATATTTGGAACTAACAGGGATAAACATGTGATCAGCAAAAATTGTCAAAATGTAATTAATTTAATAATTTGATTTATATGCCGCCCTTCTCCGAAGACTCAGGGCGGCTTACAATGCACTAAGCAATAGCCT
>JANHFK010009458.1:307601-319448 GCA_036250565.1 Sibynophis collaris | reverse complement strand
TGAAAATAAGACATCCCCTGATAATAAGCCCAATTGGGCTTTTGAGTGCATGCGCTAAAATACACCCACCCACCCCCCGAAAATAAGCCCTCCTCAAAAATATTTAACCACATGTGCAGCCGGTCGCCGCCATTTCCTCTGGTTAGGATTAGGGAGACAGAGCTGGAAATCAGGTAAGATGGCAAGAGGAGCCCCGGCTTGCTCTATGTGCCCCAAAATAATAAGACCTCCAAGGCCAAGCACTTATTTAGGGGTTCAAAAAAATATAAGATGGGGTCTTATTTTCGGGGGAAACACGGTATTAAGTTCCGTCTGTTGTGTGATTATGAAAACACAGGAGGAGTGGATGTGTATATGTCAGAGGCTGATGTATGACTGAAAGAATTCATATTAAAACAGTGGCTTCTCTAAAATATTATCTTGTGTTTGGTTTGTACCTTCCAGGCACACACTACCCGTTCTAGCCAGAGGTGTTTGGCCTTTGTAGATGACGTTCGATGTTCCAACCAGTCTCTCCCAATGACAAGACATTGCCTTATTCGTATCCTTTTTCTCACTGGTGTTAGTATTAATACTTCTCACAATTTGACCAATTAAACATATTTTTAAATGAATATTTATTTTTTAAACAAAATCTTTAATCTTAAAAATAAAACATTAAAAAAATTAAAAGTACAAATGGTATCAATTCTGATCACAGAATCTCTGCCATTAGTCACACATATTGCTGCATCTTTTGATTGGTAGAAAATATCATATTTTCCAAAACAGATAGATTACACATTTCTGACAACCATTCCTTTGATATCTGGAATATTTCTTGATATCATTCTTTTTGCCACCATCCAGGTTTGATACAAATTCAATTCCTGATAACTCCAAAGTCAAACTCCAAAGCTTTCATATGTGATTCAACATCTTTGGTAATGGGTGAGGTTTTATTGCTCCAGAGACACCCACTGCACAACCTGGGGGCTATAGACTCGGCTCCTTCTCAAGGAGCCAGGGACAGCCATGGCTAGGAGACACTTTGTACAGTTTTGTGTTGCACACCAGCTGTGCCCCTTCCTGGACCATGAGGCTGCGCTCATTATCATTCATGTCCTGGTCACCTCCAGAATGGATCATTGCAATGTGTTGTACATGGGTCTGATTTTGAAAAGCATCCAGGAGCTTCTGGTGCAGAATGTGGTTGTGTGGACATTCATTTATTAATCAAATTTATGTAGCCAACCATTTCACAAGAAGTGACTTACATCGTGTTACTGTGTACTAGTGTGATTTAAAGCCATCATCATCATCTTCCACCCAACTCTTCACTAAAATGATTTTCCATCAAAGGTATTTTTTCCCAAAGTGTAAGATATTCATGAGTATTATCAAAATTCAATTTCTGTCCCAATATGGCCCAAAGATATCTCACCTTTGTGCTTTTCTTGGCCCTGAATCAAGGCTGGTGGCTTGCTGTAGCCTCTGGTTTCAAGCAGGAGCCCAAAGAAGTGACTTCCTATGGTCTGTTGGCTGTTCCGTAGCTTCAGAATTAATCTGGAACAGTCAATTCAGTTGGAAGCAACAATAAAACCTCACAAAATGATACAGTTAAGCCACAGCCTGAAATAAAACCAAATTGTTTGGATCACTTCAGTCCCATGTGTGAATGTATATGAAAAAAGGCTCTTCTAAAAGGCTTAATGTTAACTTTTAGGCCATCAAAAAGTAATATTTAGAATTCACTATGCTGTGGTATTTATTAGTCGGAAGCTTGTGGACTGAGCTAAATTCATTTTTTTTTGCAGGAAATTACAAATTCAGTTATTTATAAATGTTGCTACTAAAAATTCACTGTTTGTGTAGTTTAGACACCTATTTTTATTTTGAAGTTAGAAAACAGAATTAGTCCACTAGTATAGGATAATACCCCAGTTCTAAATCAAAAGTTGATTTTTATTATTGGTTAACAGATTATGCTAATGTATGCAGAGCTCATATTTCTCCAATATTTTCTAACACATACAAGATTCTCCAAGGAAAAAAGTAGTAAAGCTCCCCTTTATTTCACTAGTTTACATATTGTACGTTTCCAAGGTCAGATGACTTGCTTAAAGGTCTACTTTTTATACCTATGCATTGCAAATTTTGCCAAATTTCCTTGACTCCATCGTCAGATATTTGCCAGGACACCAATCAACTCCTATTTAAATTGTGCCAAGGGTCAGAAGAAGCACCCTGTAGCAAACCAGTGCCTGTAAACCTTTCTGAAAATCCCTGCTGCCCACTCCATCTACAGCTACCACCTCAGATGTATATTCCTGAACAGGTACTGTGTGTTCCTGAGGAACTGGAAACCGCTTCCACGGATCTCTACTTGAGTGCAGCTGAACTCTGCCCCACTGAGAGTTTGCCACTGGAGTTCAGTGATGTAAGTATCTTATGAGGCATTGCAGAAGACCCCATGATCTTTGAGCTGGGCATGAGCCTATGTATCAAATGATATAGGGAAAATACAAATACAGTACTTATAACAAACTTTATGATGTAAGAGAGACTGAAAGCAAAGGAGAGGTAAGCAATTAAGAAAAGTAAGATAATCAGAGTTATAGAATGAAATAATCATTTTTCTATTCATCCAATGTGTGTAAAACACCAACAAGAGAAGACTATACTCTCAGGGTGTGTAATATGGCTTTTCTGAATATATGGTTCAGTTCTTAATAATTTCCCATAGGCAGTGAAAGTTAAATGTTTCTAATGCTACTTGTACAACAATGGGTAGGCCACTTACTATCACATTTCCTATCCCCTTTATAATTATTTAAAATGAAATTATTTGATTTATAATGGTATTCAGTTGATGAGGGCTAGAGAGTTTGCACTGGATATTTTGGAATGTCTTTGAAAAATGAGATTTTTAAATTTTGTGTCTTGGAATTCTTAAAACCTTTTTCTACTCTGTCCACAAAGAGTGCATTTTTATTATAGGTAGTCCTCGACATATGACCACAATTGAGCCCAAAATTTGTCAGAAAGTAGTAGAAATTGATCACATGACCCTGGGACACTGCAATTGTTATGAGTGTTACTGAGCTTCTGAATTTTATCACATGACCATGGTAATGCTGCAACAGTTGTGTGGAAAAAAGTCATAAGTCACTTCTTTCAGTTTTGTTCAGTGCTTCAAACAGTCACTGAATGAATTGTGGTAAGTTGAGGACTACTTGGAGTTTTTAATACAGTGCTTCATATTAATCCTAATAGGAAGACATTTATCATCTGCCCAATCACTTAAAAATATCTTCCTAAATATTGTTTTGTATTTTTAAGGCAATCTTCTGGAGAACATTTTTTTTTAATTAAAATCCATTTCATTATAATCAGTAGATGCACCTGGCATCTGTATACTTGGAAGGTCTTGCTCAACAAACTGGCTGCTCTAGATCTATAAATGCCCCCTTTTAATTTCATCTCACTTTTTTTTAATAGGGAAACGGGCATAGTCTCTAAGACTGCAAGCCCACCTGGCAAACCTACCTGTATTAGCAGAATACAACTTACAAGCACAACAGAACCCACAATTTCTGCTGTTAAGCAAGGCAATTGTTAAGTGATTAATTTTGTACTATTTTGCAACCTTTTTGCCAGAGTTAAATGAATCATGTGATCGTTAAGCAAATCTGGCTTCCCCCATTGACTGCTTGTTGGAAGCCGGCTGGGAAGGTTATAGAGACTGATCACATGATCCTGGGACAGTGCAACTGTCATAAATACATGCCAGTTGCCTAGCATCCAAATTTTGACCATGAGAATGGTGCAACAGTTATAAGTGTTAAAACCAGTCATGTCACTTTTTTCAGTGCTGTTGTAACTTTGAATTGTTGCTAAACGAATGGTTGTAAGTTGAGGACTATTCTAAATGAAATGAAGCTTAGTCAGACTGCCAAGTTATTTTTTTCATCCTTTTAAATTAAAAAGTGGCACTGATTTTATGCCTTCCTATGGTGTATGTACACACAAAAATTGGTTGGGAGGGAGGAAAAACCTAGTGGCCGGCACTGTGCTCCCCCAACCCCAGATGGGCTTCTTTGTTCTCTGATAGGATTTGGATGTTGTTGGAGATGGTATGCAGTGTCCCCCTTCTCCTCTGCTTGCTGATGCTTCTGCTGCCCTTGAGAACCAAGTGAGCAAAAATGTGGCTGAAGCTCCCATATTTGTGTGCTCAGATGAAGAATCCATTCGACAAGGACTTCCAACACAGGCAGGAAGGGGAGGTTTTCCCAGACAAATTACACTTCTTGCATCAGAACTTCCACAAGAGCCATCAGCGCAGGTACTGTGCTAGGTTTGGAGGATTTCCTCTGGTGGGCTTCTTTTGTTTTAGGGGTAGCTAGTTGCCAAATATTACTGTTAGAACAGCTTATTTTATAAAGGCCTCCTTGAAAAGAGCCAGCCAGCCTTTTCATATACACAGGCGGACCATAAAGAAAATGAGGAGCAGTTTTGTTTGTCAAGGGGATTAGCCATCTGCTCACTGCATGGGTTGGGGGAAAGTTTGAGGAAAGGATCATTATCTCCCCCTTCTCCCCCCCCCCCCCCTTAATAAAAACCCCAGCACAGCTGGTCGGTGGTAGTAGTATTGGGAGGGTTAAGAACTGGCAGGTGGTGGAAGCCTTTGAATTGCCAGAGTTTCAGTTGGTAAACATTCAAGCAATTTCTCTTGAAATGTCTTCTCAGCTGCTTTATTTGTTGACTTGTTTAGAATATAGAAATTTAGAATTTTGCAAGAATTTTGCATACAGATTGTATATCTGTGAATCTTCCTTATTTTCATAACATCCAGAAAGAAAAAACATCTTATTGATATCTGGTTGAATTATAATTTTTTTAGTTGGCTAATATGATTGCAATTTGTATTATCATTATAAAAATTACAGGATCAATTATCTATCTCTATTAGAATACGCAGCATCTTGTGACAAGTGGATCAAGATTGGAGGACAATAAGAAAGACGAACCTGCAACCAATGGGAATTGAGAACCAGCCGCTATCAACTGAGATAAAAAAAACCTGTCTCCTGTCCTATAAAGCATCTGCTGCTGTTCTTGAACTCTTTTTGGCTTCCAGTGTTTTACCAGCTCTCTATTAAATCTTGCCCAGATTTAATGTCTATCTGGAAAACCATGTGAGAGGCAGCTTTTAGCATGTTTGAGTGACTTCTTTCAGATCTCATTTCAGGGAATGCCTTTTGGTTTCTGGTATAAGTGGAGAGAAAAACATAGGAAATCTTACTGTTCAATTAATACAAAAAGCAAAAGCCTCTGCCTTATTCATAGTCATAGGCCCTGATAAGAGGAAATGGCTTAGAGTATTTTCCATAGTTGAATTATTGGGAGTGTATTTGAAGTCACAGGCTGAGCCGTGCTAAAAGCAGAGCTTTTTATTATCTGTACTGTACACTAGCCTGTTGATGTATAATGTGCACATAGCTGGATTTTTTTTCTTTTTTCCTTTAGCACTGAAGCCCGTATAAGCAATTTTCCACTTCTACATTATAATGTGTATAAATCCCTTGTAGTATAAAAATAAAAATACTGGATACATTTTATAGCTTGCTCTTCTAATCGTGTGAATGTAATTAGTTCCTTTGCCAAACTCTCTAGAGAGAAGAAATTGCAGAGCCAATTAAAAAATGATTATTTGGCCCCCTGAGTAGAAACAGGAACGAGAAAGCAAACAGAATGCTATGTAACTTGCATTGGAACCCAAGGACTCAAAGGCAGGCAAATATAATTGTTCACTTTTGATGCAAACTTTTGAAACGTCAAATTTTACAATATTACTTACATTCTCCATTTGTTATATCCAATATAGGGCAACATTTAGGTTGTGATGAAGGGCACTGATGGAGAATCAACAGAGTTCCCTCAAAGTGTTGGTTCTATGCCTTCATATCCAAAAACTTATATTTGTTCCTCTGCCTTCAAATAGAAGCCAATGTTGCAAACAACTGTAAAAAAAAATTAGGTTTTATTTTTCCTGAATGAATACTGTGCAAAATGGCTCACATTCAAACTGTTTTGATTCTAATTCAGCTTATAACCATAACTGAGATGGGAATCCATTGCTAAGTGATGCAGTTGCAAAGCAGAATGTCACATGCCTGCATCACTTAGCAGTGGCAATCCAATGGCAGTGGTACTACCCAATACTTTCATTAACCAAATTTGGCCAGTTGCTAGCTGATGACCACCCACTCCAAGCCATTGTGGGCTTGGTCCCTCCTCTCCTAGTCATGAGCCTCGTTAAGGTACAGGGCTGCCTCCAATTCCCAACTGCCTATTCCTTCCCATCTCTGCCTATTTGGCTGCCCTGTACACTACGGTACATGATGGTAAACAGTCCCAGAATCACAGACTCCGGGGCTTCTTGGCATGCTACCACTCGGGCTGCACGAGGCCCTTGAGCTGCAGCACAAAGCCACATCAGCTACCCTTGGAAACCTCCACTGACCCCAGCAATTCTGCTCAAAAGGGCCTCTTGGTGTGCCAAAGCTCTGAGGCTGCAAAAAGTCCCTGACTCGCGCTTGCAGCATGAAGCCCTTTATAGCATGAAACTCAGCCCCAGCCTGCCCCAATAGCGCAGTGGAAAACTGCAGTCAGCGTTTGGCCTGGCCGCTTACAAGGTAGCTGCTCATCCCATGAGGCCATCTAGAGAGAAAATGTGTTGTCCAGGAAAGAAAGCCATGTGTGGCAGAAGCTGGTTCTGCAAAGGGCGAGGTTGGGTATGCTTGGAGCAGCAGAAAGATGATGAAAGCCAACTAGGGTGGCAAGGGCTGTGGGATTCAGGGGGCCAAAAGGGCATAGCTGGGAGAAAGATAGGCAGATGGCGGGAGATAGGCAAGAGGAATTGAAACACTTGCTGTTGTAAGTGTGGATATGCTGCCAAATGCCCAAAATTTTGATCATGTGACTGAGGACTGCAATGGTCCTAACTTCAGGGGGCATTCAGTGCTGCTGTAACTAAATGGTCACTGAACAAATGGTCATAACTCAATAACTATATTTGTAATGAGCTCTTTTGGAAATGTTCTAAGTTCAAAACATTCTTCCCAGCTTGAAGTATTTCCAGGATGGTTTAAGCAAACTTTTTTCAGCAGAGGTGGCTGTTTGAAATTTGAAATAAGAATTTGAAGCATTTTTCATAGTGCTATAGCCACTCCCTAGTATTAGGTCCCTGTACAAAGAAGCATGCTTATGTTTGCTCTGTAAATTATTATCACTGTCTCAGAAATAGATATTTAGCTGCTATGTATATATGTAGTACATACCCTATCCCAGTGATGGCTAACCTTTTTGCCGTCGCGTGCCAAAAGCGAGGGGAGTGCGGGGGGTCACACACACACATGCCTATACCCATAATTCAATGACCCTGTGCCCTACCCCCCTGCGCATGCTTTCTAGGAGCCTGGGGAGGGTGAAAACAATCTTCCCCACCCCCTTGGAGGCCAGAAACAGCCCGTTTCCCAATTTCCGGTGGGACCAGAAGGCCCGAAAATCAGTTGGCCGGCACATGCATGCACGTTGGAGCTGAGCTAGAACAACACTTGTGTGCCCACAGGTATGGCTCTGGCACCCGTGCCATAGGTTCACCATGATGGCCCTATCCACTCTGTGGTACATTATTTCCAAAGCATTCCTAAATGCCACTTCATCTTTTAACTGGATGTATAGCTTAATATACCATATATGTCTAATTCCCTTGAGAAAAACTAATGGAGAAAGCTTTATGCTTAGCAACACATTTGTTCTTTATAAGTGCTGTCATTCAACAATGTCTGACTTGTAGCTAGAGGCTGAAATTTTGGTGAACTGAGAGGAACTATTGCTGTAAGCTGTCTGCGTGTTTAAACGTGAAGTGGTTAACCACCTATTTTGGCAAGTATCGACAAAGTATGATAGCACCATTATAAAAATGGACGCAGTGCAACTACAAGACCCAGCATTACTGGGAATTATAATTTGTGAATAGAATAGAATAGGATTTACTCTGCAAGCTATGGTTAAAAAAACATAACAGCCCAGTATATCAGATAGATCATTAATCTCATAACGAGGAGGAGGTCTCCATTCTCTCATGTGTTTTCACAAAGCTTTAAAGAGATGTATAAATACAAAGGGATTCAGAAAGGCAAAATTAAGACTGCTAAACTAGATAGGCACACAAGATTTCATAGATAGTTCAAAAGAGATATGACAGTTTGCCAGCAGGAGAGAAAGAGACAGTAGAACAGGGGTGTCAAACTTGCGATGTCATGTGACATATTGCAACTTTTCCCCCTTCGCTAAACTGGGCATGGGCGTGGCCAGCATGTGATGCATTCAGCACACAGGCCATGAGTTTGACAGCACTGCAGTAGAACAGTATTTCTCAATCTGGGGGATTCCAGGAGCTCGAGCACACACATCTTAAAATTGTCAAGGTTGAGAAACACTGCAATAGAGCCTGTAAAATTCACTGCATCTTATCCAATAACTTAGGTAGATAACATATTATGCAATAGCAAGCATAGATAGAAGTAGCAGGGTTATTAAAAAGTATATTATTAGAGCTGTAGCAGGTATGCAGAGATGTAGTTCTGAGATCCTACTGTTAGTACCGGATTGTTGTTGACTTTGTTATAAAAGCTTTGAATAGCAAAAGCAACTCAGTAAAAATTTGTTCAGTGACCAAAGTTATGAAGCCAAAAAATAATTTATGACTATTTTTCAAATTTATGATTGTTGCATCGTCCCATAGTCACGTAATCAAAATTCAGATGCTTGGCAACTGGCATGTATTTGTGAGTTACAGTGCACCAAGGTCGTGATCATCTTTTGCAACCCTCTGACAAGCAAAGTCAATGGGGAAATCATTCATTTAAAAAGGGTGGCAAGAAAGGTTGTAAAATGGGGCAAAATTCACATAACTGTATTGCTTAGTAACAGGGATGTTGGGCTCAATTGTAGTCACCAATCAAGAACTAGTTGTATGACAAAGTCTACATCAGTTGAAGTCAAGCCTAGAAGCATCTAAGAATTTTGGGGAAGTACAGAACAGGTCCATTCTTACTGTCCTGGGCTTTTCTCTCCTCATATAGTCATTCTGCTTTTGCTAGCTATTCTTTTAAAGTGAATCATCAGAAGTGCAAGACTGCACCCACTTTTACAGGTAGGCCTTCTAATAAGAGTCCAATCTGTAGGAACCAGACAATAGCTTTACAGTATTGGCATTTAATGAAAGCTTCAATGTGTTGTCTGTGATCTTGTAGTCATCCGGATTTTTGTATGACATTCTAGTAAAGATTCAACCTGTTATTATCTGTACTCCTAACCCTCAGTGGGAATAAGCTGTAGTCCCATCTCCTTAAAAAAGAAAGAAAGATTTAATCGCAGTCTGAAAAGAAATCATGAGATCTTGCTGCAAAAGGTCTTTTATGAGAACAAGTCAGAGCTGGTCAGGGTTTATGATACAATATATTGAACTAGGATAGATACATTTGCAAAGTCACGTTAAACCTAAATTAGCCTTAGCATGTTATGTGAACACCAGCCGTAACTCCCAGAAAAACTTGCAAACCTAAATTGAAAAGATCCATGTAGTCTCTAGACTCTCAGCTCTTTTGTTTTAAATCTTCATCCTAAAGCTTGGTACTTAAGTTCCTTATTATTTACAGTGTGGCAGGTTAATAATGAAAAGATTGGTGGCTTAAGAAATTAAGAAATCTCCAGAGAAGGTTCCTCCATGGAAGGGAATAACAGGAGGTCCAGGATGAGCTCAACAATAGCAGCAACATGAAAAGCTAACAAAGCCCCCTCAGCTCCTTGCTTGGTCCCTTCCAACATGTCAAGATTGTCACAGCAATCCCAACGCTGCTGTGGCTGCTACTACCGCCATCGTGGAGCTACTGGCACTTTACTAGGCCTGGAGCAGCCGGAGGAAGCTGTGATACTGGTGCTGCCGCTAAACGGGAGAGAAACATCTGGCGCCAAGTAAGCTTGGACCAGGCACCCATTGGCTGTCGCGGGTCAGCATGCAGGGAGGAGTCCCGCCGTTTTAATGCCATGACATCACTTTCTTCAGAAGCGGCCTTTGGAAGCGAGAAAGCGGGGAGATCGCGCGGTGGCTGCAGGAAATGCGGCGAGGCGCCTGCGGAGCGATCTCCGCTGTTTCGGTGGCACTAAGCCCCGTTTGCCACGAGTAACATCGCGGGGTGAGTTGCGAAGGGAGAGGCGTCCGCTCCCTTCGCTGCTCTGCGGCTCTTTCCGGAGCATCCCCTCCAACCGAGGGGTGGGTGGGGGACTCACTCCTTGTAGGCCGATTCCGTCGCCGGGGGACGGGGCGGGACGCGATGTTTGCCCGCTGCGCCAGATCCTCACTGTCTCGTGTTTGGAGGCCGCCCCCGAGCACCGGGGCCGCGCTTGTCCTTGGGGCTCCGATTGAGTTGCAGCGCAGGGGCTTATAGTTGCAGGAGTGGGGTTTTTGTGGGGCGCCTGATGGATTTGAAGTGAAGGAAATGCAGGCTGTGTCCCCCCCCCCCCAGGCCGAGTTCTCCTTACAAATTACGCTTTAGTAGGGTAAAGGTACTGTGCTGTAGGAAGCCAGTCAGCAAGCCACGGGTGCATAGTTTGGGGGAGAACCCTGATGCAACAAAACCATTCACACGATACGTTTGTCCGTGGTTGACTCCGTCTCCATTTGCTTGGATTCGCGAGATGTACTGAACAGTAAACTCACGGGTTGAGTGCGCACACTACGCAAAACGAACACGTGGTAGCTGCAGTTCAGTGGGTCGTGCGAATGGTCTGTAGAGATTCTCAAGTCATCCAGGTCATGGTTGTCCCAAAGGTGTTTTTTTCAGGAAGCAACTGGACGTTCTTGGGTTTGTTTTTGTTTTTTTGTTTTTTTAAAAAAGACGTTTTGCTTCTCATTCAAGAAGCTTCTTCAGCTCTGACAGGATAGTGGGGAATAGAAAGATTTATATTCCTTGCAGACAGCTGGTAATCTGCATCCTTTTAACGGGTCGTTGAAACACTTGGAGGTTTATCTGTGTCCTCAGGGTCACCTGCGTAGTGTTCCCGGTTCCTGTAAATCTGCAATTTTTCCTCTGGAAATCCATTCCTACTCTCCCAACACCACCATTCCAAGGGTGTTCATCCCAAATTGTATAGCTAAAAATCGTGCGAGTGCACTTTCTGTGCGGTTTAAGAAGTGGAGCTCTCGCTAGAAGTCGTTTGCGCATCTGCTTAGAAATCAGTCCCTCTGGATGGGTTTGTTTTCATCGTGTGGCATTTCAGCCACGATGTTAAACCGTGGCTTGTGGATGAACAACAGTTGGCTGCGTTCACCCGCGGCGCTAAGTTTTTTTAAGAGGAAGGCTTTGGCTTTAGCGATGAGTTCAGAGAGACTTGATTCCGCCGAGGCTGCTTATTATAAAACAGACCAGCAGCCTGGATGCTGCGATCTATGGGGCTCCCTGGCTTTAAGAAAGATCCGCTTCTGACGAGTTTATGGGAGCTGTATAGGGGCTGTTGTTCATTTTAGATCGCCGTTTGAGTTTTATGTTAGACGACGTTTTAATGGATTAGCGTTTTTAATGAACATTATAGGCTTTTTAAACATTATCTTTGAGCCGACCGAGTCTTCTATAAGGCTTGCTATTTGACTGCGATGAACAAAATGCGAAGGTTATTTTTTACGAGCAATTCTTCTATTTCGACTTCTTCCTTCCCGCCATTTTTATGCCCGGCTTCCCTTAATCTCCGGAACCTGTGGGTGGATTCCCCCCACCACCCGTGGCAATGCAACTCCTTCCC
>JANHFK010009458.1:260498-271707 GCA_036250565.1 Sibynophis collaris | reverse complement strand
CAGAGATGTTGACGTTTGCCCTAGATCAGAGTTTTGTAATTAGCTTAAAGTTTGCAGAAGGCAGGCTGCGCTGGAAGGGGAATAGAAGAGAGCTTGGCTTACATCCAAGGACTCAACAGGAGTCCTACAAGCTTTCAGTGAAGGCATCAAAAAGCTTGGCTCAATGGCATTATTTTTCCCCCCCTGCTTCAGTGCCTCTGGCTTTCCGCTGTTCCTTGGCGCCGCCTAGTGATCTAAAGTGTGAATAGCATTGTTTGCATTGCACCGCCCTTGCATCACCATCCAGTAAATGCCAGCTTGGTGACCAAGGTTGCAAGCAGGTTGGTCTTTCCTTTGGAGACCATTTCAGCAACAGCGTTAATACCAGTGAGGTTTGAGCAGAGCAGGACTCTCGAGGGGAAAATTGGGAGGGGAGGGGGATGGAGACCTGCACGCTTGTCCTCTGTTACATCACATCTGATTTTATTGCCTGGTTTATTCTCGGTAGGTTGTTGGGATGCTGAAAGCCTCTAAAATATTTAATTTTGCCAGGCAGCTTTTCATTATTAACACTCAAAGGGCAAAAAACCTGGAAAGAGATTACGATGGAAACTTTCTAGACAAGAGGCAATCCCATCTTACCACCAACAATTGAAAGAAAACGGAGTATATTTAGCCTTGAAAAGATGAAGGACAAGGGTAAGAAAATAATTCAGCTCCTTGTGGATAGCTACCCTGCAGAAAAACAGCAAGGCTTCTGCTTGCAGTGCCCGAGAGGGAACAATACAATTAATATAGCTCATTTGAGTACTAAGCACGAATATAAGTGGATAGCAACGTGGTCAGGGCAACCTCAGGCAAGCCTTTCCCTGCCTTGCCTGTAGTGGACCAAAGGATTTGGGTTAGCTTCGTTTTTAAAAGATTTGGGAAAATGTCATGGCTGTCCATTCACACCGACTTTGGGGCTGAGGTAGCTATCACCTATGCCAAGGAACTCTGAATCCATTTGTTCCCTAAACCAGCGGTCACCAACTGGCGGTCCAGTGGCCCACAAGAAAATTTTGGTGGTCCGCAGAAAAATTTACATTTTTTATATTCACTAAATCCTCAAACTACACCCCCTGGGCCGGATACATGCAATGAACATTTGTGTTGCTGCAGAGTTTTCCCCTTTGGGGTCTTTTTGTGCAGGTCGGAGGGGGCAGAAATTTGACTTGGGGGTCTGCTTCAGCCTCCTGGTGCAGGGCTTTGGACGAAGAGCTGGAGGGCCTCGTTCCAGTGGGATTGCATCATGACCTGGAACTGGCTGACCATTTCAGCCTGCTGAGCCACCAGGTGCCGGTACCTGGCCTTGCACTCCCGCAGGTCTTCCCTCTGCTTGGAAAGCCTATGCTCCTAGTCCTCAGTGAGATGTTTCTGCTGAGCTTCCTCGGTCAGATCCAATTGGAACTGAGCAGCTGTTTTGCCAACTCTTAGCTGCTTAGCTCAACAATTGCTTCCTGTTGGGGCTCTAAGGAGCCTGGGCAGGCAGGTGAAAAGTGGCTGGTAGGGGAGGGGCGAGTAGAAGCCGGGGAGGTGCCCCTTGATGTGAGTGACATCGAGTTGGCCACCTCCACCCAGTCACATGACCACCTACCCACGCCAGCCCAGCCGGTCATTAGGGAGATCATATTAGTGGTCCGCGGGATTTAAAATTATGAATTTAGTGGTCCCTGAGATCCGAAAGGTTGGTGAGCTCTGCCCTAAACCACCTCCATTTGGTGTGAGGGGGAGGAAACCAGAAAATTACTTGGTCATAGTGCTTAAGCTTTATCTCCCAGGTTTCTAGCATGTTTTGTATCTATTACGGAGGTGTAGCTACCTGCTAGACACTTCAAAGTAGACCACATTAGGAAACCAAAATCATGTAGGCCAGTGCAGCTTTTATAAAATGTTGAAAGCTGCCCGGAGATGGGTGGATTAAAAATAAAGCTATACTAACAGCAGCTTTCAAACTTGTTTTCCCCTCCCTGTTTGTGAGAACTAGGGAGAGGCTTGTCTGAGATGTTTACCCAGGTTACATTTCTCCCCTGGACTTGGTCCTCTTTGATCTATTATCTTGGTAGCAGCTCTTCCTCCTGCCTCAACACCCTTCCCATTTCCCTCTACACTACCCATTTGAAGAGATGCAGTTATAGTCAGAGGTCTCGACAAGAGATAGGACAATTAGTTGGATCCAGGTTTACTCATTGAAATTAGACAATATTAGAAATCAGAAGGTTCCCACCTGTGGCCTAAGGATATCCTCAAGAACCAGGAGAATCCCAGAGTATATCATAAAAAGCTTAGACATTGCCAAGTAGAGTCAAGTCTTCACTGGGAGTCTCAAGCTTTTGGCTGTCACTATTAATGATATGCTGAAAATGCCAAACTCTGCTATAAGTGTTCTACAAGATGAGAAGCGTCCATAAAAGGGTATCCCCCATTGCTTCTTTTTTGTTTATATGGATTTCATGACAGCTGCTTTCTAAAAGCTCCATCTCCAAACCTGTGCCTCCTGGCCTGAAGCAGCAATGATATTCAGTCATACAGTACGTAGAAAGAGGTTGCAGGTCTTGGCAGTAAACAGCAAGCATATAGGCAAACGTGGGAGGGCCCACTTGTTCTGGATCCCAGACGTTCTCCATCATCAGGTAGCCGAGAGGCAAACCTGAATCCAAAATGCCTAACTTCCTTGGGGACCCAGCTCTATTTGAGCATAAAAACTACACACGATCTCACTGTGAACTCAAACAAGGGAGTTTTCTTGAGGACACGAAATTCACTACCATAATTTGCAAGCAAATAGAAGCTGATTGGAAGCGTCTTGGTAAAAATAAAACCAATACACGGTAAAGTTTGAGGATTTTTATTTTAATATTTTTCCCATACAAAGCAAGACAATGTAAATTTTATTTGAATCAAAACACCGTTGTTTTTTTGTTCAAAAACTCTGTCTCTTCACAGTAGGCGGCTAAAGAATGCAGCCAGGGCTGGCCATCCAAAGAGCGACAGAGTTTACTCTATTAAACCCTGTTAGACAAGGTCTCTATGAAGTAGATTCTTGCAGTTTAGTTCTTGGCACTATTCCAAGGGGGAAGGAGGGATGAAGAACGGAGGAAGTAAAAAAAAAATTGTTTTCTCAAGCAAGCAAAACTGGAGCCTGGCTTCAGATGCCAAGAAGAGCAGGAGAAACATTATCTGGTTAGCTGCAAGGAAAGCTTAACGGGCATGTAGAGGGAGCCATTTTTAATACCAAGTGCACACCGATCCCAGTTTCTCCAGGATGTAGGAATACCATTCCCATTATTATACAATATCCAGCCAATTCCCTCCAACCCATTTGCGGTAGGATTCATTCCCAGATGTTAAAAGGGAAGAGGCAGCCACATGTCACCCTGACATCTTGCTGACCAAGGCTGCTCAGTCCCATTAATAGTTCAAGGTGCTAGGTTCATCCTCCTCCTCCTCCTCAGCGAACTCAAATAATTAAATATCAGGAATGCAATTAAACCAGACCAGACTTTACCACACTGACACCTATCTAAAGACAAATACACAAACAAACAAAAACCTGTCAGCAGTTGCTAAAAACTGAGATGAGTGCCAGACAAGAGTTTCTCAGCTGCACAAGTTAGTTTTTGCTAACCAGTGACAAAATGAGGGTGGAGGAGTTAGTATGATGGATCAGATCACAGTAGATCTCCAATAGGAGTTTTTCAATCTGTATCTTTCTTCCCTCCTTCTCCCCTCCACCCATCCTAGAGGAAGGAACTTGAGCGACATCCATCTCTTTAAAACCTGCAGACAAGTCAGCCTTATTATCAGGCAAATGCTTCAAAACAATTTCAGAGTATCACCGGCACCAGCAAGAGGCAAGTTCTGCCCTGCTCTGCTCTCACTGCAATTTGAATGCGATCGGAGGTGAATAGAAGAATGGAAGAGACTTATTCTACCTACCCCCCACCCCAGTGAAAACTGCCATGTCATTACCAATAATACAGATATGAACTCAGCCTCTGATAGTCAGAAGAGGGAAGTGGGATATGTGTTTATGTAGAAGTGGGGCAAAGCCAGACTCCAGCATTAGGATCAGCCAGTTAGCTTTTTCAAGAGGCTCAAAAACAAAAAACAAAAAACCCAAGGGGAAAAAAAATCCAATTTCCACAAAGTATGAAAATGTCACAGATGCTTCTCATTCACACAGAAGAACTGGGGGCACCTTTAATGAAGACCGAGTTGGATGGAAGCAAGAAAGAGGCAAAGGGGGGTAAGAAACAGGAATCTCCACGCAGGCATCTGGTTTCGCTTTATTTTTCTTTTTTCTTCTTGTTCTGAAAGGGAACAAAAATCACTGTCAGTGCTCCGAGCTCCTGGACATGACGACCTGGATGCCAGTTAAAGACATTTGCTCTATTCTAGATTAGAATGCTGATGCAACCATATACAGCCAATTCTGCAAACCCCTGGAAAAATCGGTGATCACTTGGATGAAAGATGTGATGAACCAAAGCCATCCTAATTACTAGAGAACATTTTGTAATGACTGGCATTTGCACACCTATATTACAGCTAGACTTAGAAGTTCTCACCCGCTCTCCCTTAAGGGAGAGGAAAAAACATAGTGTGCCATCCTGAAAATAGTATGAAAGTGCAACTTGCAAATAGTTCTTCCTTGCTGAATGAGCCTGAAGCTAGGACAGGGCAAGGCTGTGGCTTCAGTTGGGAAGATGGACTTTGAAACATGCCTGGAGTCAAAGGTAGTGTCTATTTCCAGAATGGCCCAGCTGTCAAAGGAGGTTAATTCCACATTGATAATGTGCCATCTCCATCTTTTCCCTCTCGCTACTTTCCTATTCCTCCATCTTCATTCTCTACTCTTAATAAACCTTCATCCCTTTACTCTGTTTTTCACTTCCTGCATGGCTCAATATGCATATGGACCTAGCTTTCCTTTGATTCATCTTTGATGACTTACTCTTCAATCTTTTATTCAGCTCTTTCCTTTTTCTGAACAATTTTATATCTTGTGTTTTATATATATTATATTTTTAAAAAGTCCTCCCCGTTTTTGTAAAGCTTCCCCTTTCCTATATTGGATACATATGCCTACAGGAGGAGGCACCAGCTAAACACACTTACTATAATGATCCTATTAATGTGCAGTAGAAAAAGATTATATGCTGAAAAGAAATGGGGGCATTCTAGGTAGGACTTTTCGTTTAGAAAAGTCAGGGTAAGAAGTCACTTGCTTTTGCCAAGTAGGAGAAAGTTTCTCTCTCAAAGCACCTGCCTCTCAATGGAAAAACCCTGCACTTGAACTCCATAATCCTGGCTTCTTGCTTGCCTTTGTGGGAGATGGTGCACTTGGCCATTTAATGGATATACATCAGAGACAGCCCCGTGCGTGCAGACCTACCTCATTCATGCCCAAGATGACCATGAGCTCCCGGAAGATGTTAACAAAATCCAGGAAAAGATCCACGCAGTGCCTGGCACAAAGAGAAAGGTGTTATACATCAAGTTAATACCCTAAAACAGGGGTGTCAAAGTGGCGGGCCATGGGCCAGATGCATCACACGCAGGCCATGCCCACCCTGGCTCCGGAAAGGCAAAAAACGCTGCAATACTCTTATTCAGAATCAACTATTTGTGTACCATCTTCTACTGCCAGAGTTCATTTGAAATCTTGCTTCCATATTTAACTCTGCCTTTTTCCACCATAAAGCTTTTAACCTCCCTGCTTTCCTCCCAGCGAAGTCTCTTTTATTTTGAACCCAACGGAGAAGAAACTCTTCTGTGTCTTCCGTTTAGTCTCCTCACTTGCAAATCCTCATCGCATGTGGCAGCTCCTTCCTCTCCAACTCTCTTACGTAGCCCTGGGCTTGTCACCAACACACTCACCAGATGTAGTCCTTGTCTCCATTCTCAGCCTTCTCAATGATGAGCTGAGTGTCAAACAGCACAAAGCCACACATAACCATAAGTCCAATGTAGAGATTAGCCTGGAGGAGGAAGAAAGCCAATTAGACAAAATCACTCCAATGGCACAGCCTGGCCCTGCAACCTACTGAGAAGCCCAAAGTGACACTCTGTTAGCTCTCGGCTTCAATATATACAGAGCCGGATCTCTTCATGAATTAGAGCAGAATGTGGCATCAGGCAATGAATTCATTATTCACAATATCAGCATTAATTCCATTTTTGTTTCTGACAATAACTTTCTAGTTATTATTTTGTGTACCTAAACACTGAATCCAATAAAGTAACTGGGGGAAAAAAAAAACCCTCAGAATACCTAAAGTTCACAGAAGGTTTGCTTCCAATGCCAGAGGAGCCTGGATAATCAGATGTCTGGATAATTACAGTACTCATCTGCAGCCATGATTACAGAATGTAATGCAAAATACTGCAATCTGTATACATCCCCAAATCTGTTACTCTAATGCAACACATCTTGCTCTTCTAATAATAATAAGCAAAAAGAAAAGGGACGCTGGGCACATCGGAATAGCTGCTCCCAGGAGGCCAGTTGCCAGTTCCATGTCCAAAAAGGCAGGTTTGCTACAGGGGCTTGGGCTGCTATCAACTTTCAAGCCGACAAGACCAGGAAAACAGCAGCCACTCACCGTGAAGAGCCAAGTTGAGCCCAGGAAAATGTTGACCAGGGAGAACAGCAGCATCAAGAACAGGCCAGAGAAAAGGACACCTGAAAAAGGAGCAGAATCACAATGAGCAAAAAAGGCCAATCGAAATGAACCCGGCCTCTTCAAATGTTAAGCGTGCAATGGTTGCTGCTGCAGCTGCTGCTTACCCCCTAGATACAGGTAGGCACGGCGCTTAGCAAAGAGAGCACTCAGGGAGAAGCAGCTGAAGATCACTGCTGTGCCCAGGAAAGCAGTTGGGATGATGCTGTAGGGAGGGAAGGGACAAAAATGAATGCCTGAGGAGGAGAGGAAGGAAGGAAGGAAGGACTCAGAACTATGAATTAACAGAATTTGCTTTAGAAATATTCAAAGGGTTTGACTTTTAAGTCTCTGACAGGATCTAGATGTTTCAATGGGAAGAGCTTAGTAATAGCCCCAAAGGGTGCCCCCATCATTACTACTGAGCAGGAAATCTGGTTCTCACTTTCAAGGTGAAAGTCAGCAGAGCAAACTGGAGTTTCCCCTTACCTGGGGTTGATGGCAATGCACATCTCCAGCAGAGGACCCAGGTTGACTCCTGGAAGAGGAAGGAATGTAGCCTCAGAGACAAGTATCTCGCTCATGCGTATGTACATATATACAGTATTTTTCCCATTCATTACATGTACATATTTTTAAAAGACACAGGTTATGGATTACACAGGCATTCCCTTTCATAAAAGACGTAAGAGGGGCAAAGTGCCACACAAAAACATTCAGAAAGTGACAAGGTGCTCCTCCATGTCATTTCAGATAGGCAGGGACCCCTCACTTTATAGCATTCGGTGCTGCGTTCTTCCTTTTGGCTGGAAAACCATTTGGCTTCCTTTTCAGACACAGGATTACACAAGAGCCATTCTGCTGTAGTGTGATACTAGGCAGCTGCTTTCATGCATGAAGTAAACTTTGCCCAGTGTTTCCGCCCTCAATCATTGCCATTCTGCCAGGTCCTCTGATGGCCTTGATGGCACCGTTTCAAACCTTACACAGCACAGCTCTCACTACCCCAGCAAGAGGAAGCAGCTAAAATGTCTTTCTTGCTTATTGAAATTCCACATTTGCACATGTGGAGTATTAAAGTGCTGCTGCTCCCCTCAGTTCTCGCTTCTCCAGCCCTGCACATACCAGTGAGGAAAGCAAAGCCTGCCAGGATAGCCAGACGTTTCTCTTCGGTTTCTCGGCTGTGGGGTGTGGCCATCAACCAAATCATAAGGCCTAATGCTCCCAGGCCAGTCAGCAGTCCAAACTGCAACACAAAGTGGGAAAGACAGAGATTAATACAGGCCGCTCAGAAGAAAGACCCAGTTCAATCTAAGCCCGTGTGCTGCATCTCCCATTCTTTTAAAGAAAATTCTGGTCATCGGAACGGTTTCCCCATGCAGATTTTAAAAGGAAACAAGGAATCAGTATTTTGCATAGCCAGTCTCTTGGAAGGGAAATTCAGTCACTGTTCAGACAGCTTTTAAATTTAATCATGAATGTGTTCAGTCTTAAATATTTTAAATATACAGCTAGATTTTCATCAGTTTTCCGTTACGACAATTTTATAAGCACCAGTGAAATCTGTAACAGTTCTGCTCTGTAAGTAGGATAAGTAGGTATCCTACATAGGTATGTAGAAAAAAGTCTAGCAAAAAAGATATTCCAAATCTGAAATGGAAACTAGAACACCGTTCTACGAATTTAAACTTTATTAACTACTGCAGGGCTTAATTTAAATGTAAACATTAACAAGTATATCTGATAATGGGAAAATTTTCAATCTGGCAGCAGTATATCTATAGTCCCACCTCTCACTTGAGTTTCACAATAGAAACAAAAAGCTCTTTCAAACAGAGACAAAGACCTCTGAGAACATGTATTTATTTAGAGACTTTTTGCTGGTATATGATTGTGAAAAGTTTTAAAGGCTTAGAATTTCACTAAATATGCCATCTAGCCATGGAGCACCAGCTGAGACCCACTCAAAAGGATACAGTCCTGCTTATTTCCACAAGCCAGGATGTACTGTTTTGCAATCTTCCTGCTGGCATTTAGCCCTCAATAACCAAGATGACCTTCAGCTTATATATAGTCCCAGAGAAATGCCTTAGAATTCTTACCTGCACCAGCTGAGTTACCACATTGATATAAGCACCAGCTGCCGCTAGGAACATACATAATGCAAAGCTGGCATAGACCTTCTTCAGGTGCTGCTGAGTTGATGCAGAGCTATAGGGATGAAGGAAGAAAATTAAACTCTGTTACACAATACTTAGAAGCACATCAATTCCCAAACTGACAATTTGCCAGCTCCTAGCCATATCACAAACCACATAGAGTTAATATTATCTAACCTGCTTCAGAGAAAGCTTACATTCTCTTGATACCATCACTGAGAATTCCTTACTTCAGAATCTCTAGTGCTGAAATATTGCTTCCAGAGGGGACCAAGTATTTCCCAAAGATATGAAAGTTTTTAGGACAGTTAGGAACACCTGAAGGGTCTGGTCGTAGAGAAATGCAGTGCAAATTTACAAGGATATTCAGTTCTGACTTGCACAGCACATCATTCTGGCAACAGGCTACGGCACAACATATCATTTAAATCGAGAGCCATTTTGAATAGCTCTGCCCTCTTTGGAAAAGCGAAGACGGTTTTAATCCACAAGTCTTTTCTCAAGAAAGCAGAAAAACTGAGCTGGTCTGGCTCCAGCAACCCTGGTCCTGCCAGCCTTCTCACCATCTTTCAATGGGTGATGGAGCCTACCTAACCTCACATCTCTGTTCCTAAACATCCAAGAAAGAAACTGAATCCTCTCAGAATAAGATTAAGCAGCCAACAGGTACTCACATGTGGGAGAACTTGAAGAGGGCATCAAAATTTACGTTCCTGTTGAAAACATCCATAGCACTAGTTGGTGAGGTGCAATTCTCTATGTCAAAACACACAATCTGCAGAAAGGAAAAGGAAGGCCACATTAAATGGAGAAGACCTACCGTAAATAGATTTTTCCCCCCTAGAATTGGTGTGTTCCACCTCTAGTTTTCTTCTTATAGACAAGCTCCTCCCACCTGCTTGTTCAATTCACATTAAGCAGCACCCTCAGTCCATAACACAGTTTTAAAATGACATCAACCTCCCCACCCACCCCATCTGCATCTTTTGTGGTGGCACTTCTGCAGAATTCCTAGGGTTTTTTCCCCCTCTGGGTAAAAGGAACTTCAAACAATCAATTTATTATCGTTACCAACGAACAAAGCACAGCAACATCAGAGAACAGGGAAGTTAAAGCAAGTAGCTTCAAGGTATGTAAAAGTAGAAAACAGATTTTCCAAGTCCAAGAAAAAATACATTTGCTTCATCTGCGTACTGCTACAGAAAACACATCTCCCACACAGACTAATTTATATCCTTCTCGCCATATAGTCTCCTCTTTCCATCAATTCAATCTCCCAGCTACAATATAAAATAAGCAATTCAGACGTTACCCAAACGACACAAGTTAAGTAAACAAACTCCTCCTAAAAAGTTATTCTTTCTACTTGAGACTCACCAGCGTGTCCAATACGTAACCCACAAGCTTCTCCCTCTTTGTCCTACTCTGAAAAATCCAGAGACTGCAACCGTTCCGCAGGCACCCAAACTGGCTTGGTGTATATGGTGCAATTATTGCAGGCTCTTGCAAGGCTAGTTAAAGCCTCCTAGAGGAATTGGGCTCACCTGGGAGCCTTGCTGCACAACTCAGCAGCTGGAAAGCAAGAGCATTAGCCTCCTTAATGATCTTCCCCAGGAAAGGATGGGGTGGAGTTAGAGAAAGGCAGCCCTCCTAGCTGGAGAGTCAAAGGCCAATATGTTGGGTTATTATTCTCTAGGAGGTGGGATTCCACCCCACTGTTCTGTTTTGTAACAACATGCACAGGTATTTTACTCACTCAGGGGAGCAGCATGAGCATTTTACTTAACAATACAAGCATTTTTACCCTCCTCCATCCAAAGATTATTCTTAACTAGTTGCTCTAATCTTATGGCAAAGAATGGCCATAGTTATGTGGAAACCAGTCCAGCGACTAAATACTTATTTTCTGATAGGCAGGAAGATCCGGCTTGGCAAGAAGTTTGCATTGTATTTGCTAACAAGGTGCACTAGTGTTAAGGAAATGCCTTTAATCATGTGAGAGATTAAACTCACATCTCTATCTTCTTATATTTCTCTCCATTTACAAGGTCTTCATTTATCAGGTATACACATGGGGGGGGGAGAATCACACTGAAAAGCTCTAAAAAAAGAAGTCTGTCTTGAGGTATCAAAAGCCACACTTTTAAGAACAACCTTAAACTGAACCTGAAAATTACAGAGTGTGTAATTTGGGTATTAGGTGCTTGTATTAGGTAACATGACTCAACATCAGGGCATCAAAATAGGTCACACAAGAGTGGAAGAAACATTTTCCGCTCAGCACCCAGTTCTTCCAGATGCCAAAAGCTATTCAAGGAAGATGTTAGATAAGAGGCTAGAGAAACATTTTGAAATATATATATTTCT
>JANHFK010009458.1:101802-113667 GCA_036250565.1 Sibynophis collaris | reverse complement strand
GGGCAACACTCGTGTGCCCACCAATATGGCTCCGAGTGCCACCTGTGGCACCCGTGCCATAGGTTCGCCATCACTGTGCTATGGAGTGAACAGTCAAATCATATGGATTTTTTTCTGAGTTGTTAGGCCCTGTTGCCATTGTATACAACCCATATACATATTTTCTTATAGATGTATAACATGTAGTCCTCAACCTACGATCATAATTGAGCCCAAAATGTATGTTGCTAAGTGAGACATTTAAGAGAACTATGCCCTATTTTACAACATTTCTTGCCCCATTTGTTAAGTGAATCACTGCAGTTGTCAAGTTAGTAACACGATTGTAAAATGAACCTGGCTTCCCCATTGACTTTGCTTGTCAGGTTGCGAAAGGTGATCTCATCACCCACTGTAGTCATCATAAATGAGTCAGTTGCCAAGCATCTGAATTTAGATCACATGACCATGGGGATGCTGCAATGTTTGTAAGTGTGAAAAATGGCCATAAGTCACTTTTTCTGTGTCATTGTAACTTTGAACAATCACTAAACAAACTGATGTTAAATCAAGGACCACCTGTACTGCAAGGAAGATCATTAATAGCAAGGGGTTTTTTTTCTGAAAGCTTATCTAACATTACTGATATTCTTCAGTGAAGGAACTTTCCAAAATGGTTCAAAATAACTTTCTTATATGAAATACTTTTAAGCACTCAAATGAGATTTAAAAATACAAAACAATCAAACACACTGCAGATATTGATGTACATGACAAAAATAGAATTTGATATATTAACCAAGTTCCAGAAATATATGTGCTATTCAATTCAAATTCAACAACATTGTGCCAGAAAGGAATTATTTTGGTTTATGCTTTACATAGTTTAGGAAACAATTTACCTATTGTCTTCTCAAGATTCAATTTAACAAATCTAACCACAAAATAACAAAAAAAGAATATACTGAGCTCATTTCCTGGACTTTAAAGCACCAGATTTTATATAACTAAGAAACAAGTTTTAGATGCATTCAGTAGGGTTAAGAATACTAGGTGATCATTGCAATTATCCTTACAACAAGGACACAAATTTTGCTCGGAATAAAACAGAAAATTAAATTTGGTCAGTAGAAATCCAGTAACAGGAAGATTTCAACAAACTACCAAGCAACGATCTTATATAAAAACAAATGGCAAGAAATAGGTGTCATCCATAGTTAAAACTCAAAGAAGTGAATAGTTATTTTTCACCCTATATTTTAAGAACAATACTTTTAAATGTAAGAACTGTTAAGGATTATTGAAATATACTAATTTCCTCCTAATGCCATACTTTCAACTTCTTATATGACAAAACTGCTGTTTTATAAGGTATTAAGTTCTCATCATCCTAAATTATCATTTGAATTGCTATATACAGGGTTCCTATTTCATTCTGGAATACCTAGCAGCAAATACTGTTAGGTGTAATTCAATACAACAGTAAATCTTAAAGTTGTGATGTATGTGAAATAGGGAAGGGAATGTGTGAAACCATAGCATGTTCCATTTTCCTTACTGTGTTTTCCCAAAAATAAGACCGTGTTATATTTTTTTGAATCCTGAAATAAGCGCTTGGCCTTATTGCCATGTGATCAAAAGCCCGATTGGGTTTATTATCAGGGGATGTCTTATTTTAGAGGAAACAGGATACTACCTAAGCATTTCCAACTTTTGACACATTTAACATTAGGATGTTATTTTGTCACACAAACTCCATGTTCTTAAAGCCAAAAGTATGTACAACCTGCAGGAGCATCCTATTTCTAAACTATGTTCCTAACAGCATTATATGACAGCAGCTAATGATTTAATGTGTTTTCCAATAAAGACTCCAGATCCCTACATAGGAATTATTTGTTGGTAATTTCAATTATCAATTATGGCAGTAGTTTATCTTTAAGAGAGATTTTAAGTGTGTAAGAATAACTAAAATAAAACTTATGTATGGGCTGCAGTTAGCCCCAAATGAATAGTTCATCTCTTGATATGGTGAATATGTAATTTGTCTCTGCATCTAAATCACACAAACCGTAATTTATGTAACATCTTACCCATAAAACATGAAGACCACAGTTTGAAAATGGCTTCCAGTTCTATTTGAAGACAAAGGCTTATACAGTTTATACAGAATGACTCAAATATACCATGTACTGGTTTATCAAACAAGAAAGTGAATAATGCACAGCCTTTTTCAACTTGGTCTCTCTTGAACTTCAATTTCCAGAAGTCCTATTTCAGCATGGGTATTACTAAGAATTCTAAGAGCTGAATTTCGCACTTAAGAGGATAACTGAATCAAAACATTTTCAGGGAGGAGATAGGAGTATATGAGCTTGCAGACATAAATGTTTAAACAATACAGGTAATCCTTGACTTATGATCACAATTGATCTCAAACTTTGTTACTAAGTAAAACATTTGTTAAGTAAGGTGTGCCCCATTTTACCACGTTTCTTGCCACAGTTGTTAAAGGAATCACTGCAGTTGTTCAGTTAGTAACATGATTAAGAGAATCTGGCTTCCCAATTGACTTTATCAGATCACAAAAGATCATATGACTGCAGGACACTGCAAGTGTCATAAATACGAGTCAGTTGCCAATGGTCATAAGTAACTTTTTTCAGAGCAGTTGTAACTTCAAATGGTCATTAAACAAACTGTTGTAAGTCAAGGACTAACTGTAGTGAGCACCATGTGGCTGTAGTTCCTGTTTTCACCAGAGATCAATAAAATTTCTTAATCTTATTATTTGAGAGTGATACAAACAGCAAATGGTCAAAACCACTACCAATTGTACTAAGCCAAAATGCTTCAATCTCTTAGATCTTCCAGGTACAATTTCAGAACCATCTTAAAACAGTATATTTAGCTGCATATTACACCTGCACAGCAAGCAACATTTTGCATTCTTGTCAGTGTAAATTTATTTTGTCAAACGTCATTCTCAAAAAACATTCTGGCTTGATTGAGCTGAACTTCATTCCCCAATCAAGCAACAGCAATATATTCTAAATACAAAAATCTTCATTCCCCCCTCAAAAAATTATTCAGCCCCAAAACATGTGCCAATACTGATATTTAAAGAGGACATTTCTAAATGTTCCTAAATCATTAATGCAGAGCAACCGCTCTTTCCACACTAGTTTGGGTAACAAGCAAACAAGGGAGCAGTCCAATGTGGAGTTTTAATGTGGAGTCTAGCATAATTGTTCCTGTTCTTGGTAGAAGTTTTCATTTACACCACATTCCATCCTAGAATTTTGCTTCCCTCAACTGTTTTATGCCAAACTGAAATCCACTTTCAGCTTGGACTAAAGCTGCTATTCTATGATTAGAAACTAAATAAATTCATGGGAGAGCATTTGGAAGGTGAGGCCTCCCCTTTTACACTTACAGAAAAATGAAAATGGTTACCTTCAAATAATAAGATTGTTATAGCAAACCCTTAGACAAAATCAAAACTGTAACATAACTTCAAGATATTAAATCTTCAGTTTTAGCATTATTCTTGCTGACTCCATGAACATATCTATGTAATTTTTGTATTTTTCCAGGATTTCTGATTTTCCCATCTAGCATACAATTATGATACATCTCAGTGGTCCAGGCAGTCACCTAGAATCAATAGACTCAAACACATAAACATATTTAGTATTAACTAGGTTTGATCCTATTTAATTTTGAAATAAAGTAAGATTAATTAGATACTGCCAGTAACCTGAGCAAAACATAAATTCTTATATTGGCAAGCCCTCTGAACTTTTCTAAAGAATCTTAAAAGGCTATGTAGATTTCCATCATCTTATGTCAGAACAAACTGTTTCCAGAGCAAGAAAACTCATTCAAAAATGGATCCACAATTTATTTTGAGATTATTGTTACCAGCACTGCAACTCATCCCCAAGTATTCTCATTTCTTATAAATCTATTCATTAGCACTCCAGGCAACAGTAAGTAGGATTTGCTTTTGGTTTTATCTCTTTCACTATTGCTCATGGAAGCACCCCCCCCCTTAGTACAGTATGTACAAGCACATTCTTCAGGCTGATACCCATTATTCTTCCTTTTACAAACCCATAATTCTTATTCCCATATTTAAGCATACTTCAGTACAATAAGGAATACTGTGGGGAACACCCCCCCCCCCAGTTATGTTCTAACCCATCCCAGTAAATCACAAGAACTCCACGCTATTTCATTCACATTTTGATCTCCTTAGCTGCATTATTCCCTCCCTTCACAGAAATCTTGTCTCTTGTATGACCTTGCTTCTCTTAGCTTCTAAAATAAAAGCTGCTTTAAAGCTCTCTTCCCTACGAGTAACACACACACACACACACCGGTTACTTAGACAAGTAACCATTTTCCTCACAATTTCGCCTGGCACATGCTGTTTAGTTCTCTATACCAGATATTACATAACACAACCAGGTTTTAGTTCGCCACCTTCCCAAGGATTTTGACCGCCCCAGCAAGAACCACCTTCGTTGGTAATTTCGATACCGAGTAAAGGAAAGGGAAAAGAGAAGGTCGGTTTAAGTTGGAGCCTATGACGGTGGAAAGGTCTTCGAGGAAGTGGCGAAGAAAGTGAGCTCCGCACGTGCACAGAGGCACTCTTCTCTTATAGATTTAAAGAAACAACGCCCGGGTAACAGAAGGAAGAAGGGGGGGAAAACCCGCACCACATGCCAGAGCAAACCCCGCGTTAGGCCGCCTTTCCCTCACCGCTCCATCATTAAATACTACCATCCACACACCCGCTCCTCTACCAGATCTAGGCTCAATAAAAGGCACAGGTGGGTCTCTGAGGGAAAGATTTTCGCCATTTCCACATAATACACATTCATCCATCCGGCTGCCACACGCCAGGGACCATCCGAAGCCACTTCGACCGTTCCCGGCCCGCCTCACTCACTCACATGGCGAGCGATGTTAGCAGCGACGGCGGCTCCTACTCGTGCTCCTTCCTCTTTCTCCGTCTCTCCGAAGGGCTCGGACCGGAAAAAACGAAGGCAAGACTGAAGGTCTCCCGGCTAGGACGAGGTGGTGGCAGGGTGGCGATGGGAGCGGCGGCGACGGTAGGAGCGGCGGCGTCTCGTCCTCGGGGCTGAAAGGCCTGTTACCCACAATGCCGCGCGCGCGCGCGCTCTCTCTCTCTCCTTCTAGCTCGCTCGCTTCTCCAGCAACGGCGGCTTCCAGGCAGCTGGTGACGCAGCAAATACTCACCCCCCCGCCTCACAGCCACCAGCCCTTGCAATCATAGTACGCATGCGCACTACTTGCCACCACCTTGCTGCTTAGTCGTCCTCAACGGCGCGCTTACCAAAAACCGCCGGATGTTTTGTTCCGCGCATGCACGTCCCCCCCCCATACACAACTTCCCAATACGCACGCGCAACTCTGTCTTTCGCGCACATTCTCTTGCACGGCCCGCCGTCACAATTCAGATAGCGACGCATGCGCGTTTTTAACTTTCGCGGATGTTCTCGTTTTTTCTGAACCTTCTAGGCTAGGGGAGTTTGACCCCTATTTTTAGCGCATGCGCGGAAGAAAAAGGTTTACAGATTTAGTTGCCAGGCCACCGCCGTCGGCTTAGGGTTGGCAAGGGTGATACACTTGCTTGCTTTAATTTAGGCCGCTCTATTATAGAATGGTGCGATTTAATTTCAAATTCATTGAGCTGTACTTGAGAGAAACTCTTGATTCCCAAAGCACATGATTAAACTTGTGCCACTTGAAAAATCCCGAATTCATGATATTGTATAAGTGCACGAAAAAATAATCCTATTGTACATGTCAGAAAGTGGGAATAAAGGGGCTATACCATATTTAAGCTGCAAAGGGAAAGAGCAAATTATAGCTGCTGCCACCCTCAGGTTCTGATTTTTGTAGTTGGGATCCGAGCCCTTCCTGTTTTCAGCACAATTGTAAGACAGGGCCATAGGGTGGTTTAGTAGATGCGGAGCCCAAAAGTACTGTAGCCAAAAAAACCTAGAACTAAAAGTTCACATAAACAGATGTATCATTTCAGTTTTATTAAATAACTCCAAATTAAGCATACTTCCAAAGCAGTAAGACCAACTGAATAGGATAGAGTTTAGTTTGGGCCATGAACACAACGGTTGGTCAGAAGCAAATTCCAATGAAAACGTTTGTGATACTTGCTTGCACACAGCTTTATTTCACTTGAAGTGTTAAACTGCAATTCCGCTTAGCATGAGATGGGGACTGCAAAACTAGTCCCATGGCAGTCAGTTTTCCATTCAAACGAGACTCCTGAATTTGTGTGGAAAGTTACACAATCAGAAATACCGCTACATGGTAGGATAGACCAACTCAGACTGCAAAAATCCTGATGGCCAGAAGATGGAAGCAGAGATGCAGAAAATTGTGGCCTTTTGGGGGGGGGGGTTTAGCTTGCATTCGATAGCCTTTTTGTAGGCTTTATATTGCAGACAGTTCAAAATAATGTGGTATTTGGACATCCAAGGCAGGGGTGAGTTCTACTTACTTTGGCTACTGGCTCGCAACAAGAATGATCTGAAATGGTTATCTCTTCTCCCCGTTTTACATTTCCTTTGAAACTGACAAAACAAGATGTGCATATATGCACAGAGCATATACATACGGGCAAAAAAATGGCCATTGATTTGAGTCTCAACCTGTAAAGGTTATTTTCTTTTTGTCATGGTTAGGAAGACATATAAATGACCACACTAGAAATGTGCTAGGGTTTGAACTACACATGAGCAATCGACAATCCTGAATAGGATTTGCACCTCACATGGCGTTTGCTGGGACTCTCTGTATAAATGGGGCATAATATTCCCCCTTCAGTATGGCTGAGGGATCCCCAGTCAAACTGTAGATCACATCATGACCAAGGACATATACCGGTGCAGTATTTGATATTTTTAATATAAATGATGCTGTGTTTCAATGAGATGGTCAAGACATTGGTATTTGAACATAGATATTTTTTAACTTTTATATTTTATTGTGTTTTACTATTGTTTTAATCTAGATGAAATGTTAATATACATTGCTAGTCCATATATGATATGTCATACACTAAGTAAATAATTTATGATTGTCTTCTTGGCCCATGCTATGGATCATTCACATTCCATGGTTGTGACCCAGATGTCATATGAAGAATCTGCATAGAGAGTAGTTTAATTCCTTTGAAACTGGATCAACTATTGGAATAGTGGTTGTGGATTGCTGTTTATAGCCATAGCTGCAGTTCACTAATGCGGTGAAGGTATGGACGTAGATAGATAAAATTGCCACAGTGCTGTGTGAACTTCTATCAAAGGAACTCTTCCACTTAAAAGCTAGTTAACAAAGAAAACATTTAGTGTGTTGTCATGATTTCTGAAATGTCTTGCATTCTTGACATTCTGCAGGGAGCAGTGTTTGTATTTCAACATAATACTTGAAACACATCTATGATGCCCTATAACTGGAGAGGAATGAAACTGATGAAACACTTTAACGTCCCTGTAGTTTGTGAAAATAGATCAGCCAGGGTTAAAAGAAGAAACAATGGAGACGTTTTAAGAATGTATTTGTTTAAACAAATTTATTAAAAAATGGAGTAAAATCTAATAGTCAAATGCAACCTTTCTTGAGCAAAAAGTCATATTTTCCCATTAGGTGGTCTGCTTGGGGGCACATAAATAGGCACCTTCAAGGATGTAATCCTTATATTTGACTTATAACATCTACCCCACTGCAATTCAACAGCTCATTATGGTGATTTTAGTAGGGTTTTTATCTTAATTTAATATTGGAAATAAGCACTAGTACAGGTTAAGTGTTAGTAGCACTGTATTGTGAAAAAGGGAGAAACATAATACTGCAAAGACTTTAGCTCTGCATAACAAAAATTCATTTTAACAGGCCATTTCGGGGACAGGGGTATCTGCTATTTCCAAATGTTCAATAAATATGAAAATGTTATGACAGCAATTTACATCTGTACAATGTTGCAGATATTATTAAATTCAGAAGACTTGTAACATAAATTTAATTGTCTTGTACAGATTAGTTCAGATACAATAGATTTGTCATTTTGGGAATAGGGAGGGATGTCTGAATGGAAATGTTTTTAAAAAAATATTTTTTTAAATCCCACCTTTATTATTATATTTTTTATAAATAATTCGAGGTGGCAAATATACCTTACTCCTTCTATATTTCCCACATTAACCACCTTGTAAGATGAATTGGACTGGAAGAGCGTGACTGGCTGAAATTAACCCAGCTGGCTTTCATGCCTCTGGCAGGACAAGAACTCAGTCTCCCAGTTTCTAGCCTGTTGCCTTAACCACCAGACCAAACTCCCATAGCATCTAAAATCCATTAAAAGGGGCTTGGTTAAGTTGAGGTTTTATTGTATTACTCATTTTATCCTACCACTCTAACCCATTGTTTGTTAACAGTTATTGATAGGAGTTCCTGTTATGTGTTGGGAACATCAAGCTATATTCTTTCATAGTCATAGAGAGACTGTGTTGCTATACAATAATGTTTACTCTATTAAATGTATTAATTGCTCAGTGTAAAGTTTATATATATATTTCTTCACTGTAGTCTGAAAATAATAAGTTATTAAAACAAAGCAAAACAAAACAAATTACTGTAGATATGTAAGAGAATTTTTCCTGCCACTTCCTTTCTTCAGGAGGGTAAAAAAAACCCAGTATGGCACCTCATTTTGTTTCAGTAAATTATACTCTACAGTATTTTGTACTAATGTGAACTTCTAGATAGGGCATTATCAGATATTGGGAATCATAGCCAGATTATGGTCCTTGAGGTTGTAACTGTTGTACCAAAAGCTGTTTTTGAAGCAAAAACAAAACAAAAAACAAGAACAAAAAAAGTCCACTTTATCCAAGCCAGAATATCATCCTATAACAACAGTTCCTTGGTTAAGATTTTAATCTTCTCCTTATTAACTTGTTTTTGAATGATAGTTTCATAACACATTGTAACAAATTTTTATTTAAAATTTTCAGAAGTCAATTTTAAAGATAATTGATTTCTTAAACCACAAATCTTGCTTATTTAAGTAGGGAAAGGGCAACCTTTGAGCGTTTGGAAGTTGCATTTAATACTTTTGACAGGTGAGGGCCACGAAGTACATGTGCTCCATCAAGGACTGAGATTTTGTCTTTGGAAGGGATTTGGGGTGGGTCACATAACACAACGATTTGATTATAGAGTATTTTAGTGCTGACACTCATTTCCAAGAGGGAGTTGGCAAGGGTCCAAAAGAGGGAAATTGGAAGGCATGCATATACAACCCTATGGCCACAAATTGGTCAACCCCATTTTAAGCCATGCATGTTAAGAGATTAATTTTAAAACTGTCCCTATAATTCATTGTTTCTTTTGGTAGCTGGGATATATTTCTAAAGTAAGAGTTGTTGCTAGAATGGGGTTAAATAAACCTAGCCTCTCCTGGCAACGAGATAACCATGAATACTGACTTGCAATGGGAACAGAAAACATTGAAACAGGTGCATTTTCTCTCATGGAGTCTGACATAATGGCTGGGCAGAATATCAGGCCAGGATTTCAAGGTCTGTATGATATTATCAGGTCACTTACCAGTCTCACAAGAAACCTGGATTACTGATGCAGACAACTGCAAATGAATTTGCAAACTATAGGAAAATTACCTTTTAATTCAAGAAAGTGGGAGGAGTGCTAAAAATCAGTCAATCATGGCAGTATCCAGTGGATTGGGAATGATGGCTCCTTTTTGGTCTGTTCTTTCAACTGACTTCATCACCAGATTTCCATTGCCAGCACATTTGTAGTTATCATCAATACTGTACTGTATTCCGTTGACATCCATTAGAGATCAATGACATTAAGCGTTTAACCTAATTATTAACTGCAGTTATTTCCTCAACCTGTCTATACCCCCCACCCTTGCTAGATAGTAGTGTAACATGCAACTGATATTTTATGTAGCAGATGAAACCACTTAAATGTGTATCTAATTCATTTCTTCATCCTATTTAGAGAGGAGTCTAAATTAGAAACCGAGTTTACAGACAAGCTAGCATGTTTATACCCTCACAGAATTTAAAGCTATAATGAGAAGCCTCAGGCTACCCAGATGTTCTACTCATTTTTTCATTCTGGATTGGGACTGATAGAAACCAGGGATTCATGGTAGAGGTCCCCCCCTCCCACCTTAAAGACCTGACTTATGATAGGTAGTATAAATTAATATCTGTAATACTTTTCAGGCTGTAAACTGACAACTTAATTTTGCTCCTTCTAGGCATCTGCCATTATTTTTGGTATATTTAAACAATAGGATTTAGAATAATTTTTCTTGTTAAATACAGAGTGCATCAAAATATGCCTTCATTAACATGAGTGTGTATTCTCTTTTGTTGCTATTTGAAGATGACCTCATACTCATTTGAAGATAACCTCCAAGGACCATACATATGGGGATGTATTAAGAAAACTAAAAAAATGAAGGCAAAAATGTTACCCATATGTACAATAGTAACTTTTAATATTTTTTAAAAAATTAAATTTTATTTAGCTATTTATTTAAACATTTACTAATTTTTAAAATTGCCTTATAAATAGTCTTTGGAAAAAAAACTGTATTACTTAATCTTTCTAAAGTTATATATTATACAGACATGTAAGCATAAACAACTCTTCTCCAAATAAGCACCTTGCCTGGATCAGGTTACTTTATCATAAAACGACTGTTCATTTGGTTCACATAAGAGATATTAGCAAACATTTTACAACTACAGTACATTGGGAAAGTAAAACATGAATTCTGATCTTACTACAGGACTGTACTTTAAAAAAACCCTATATTTTAATTACATTATATTTTAATGTAACTCATTAATTAGATCAGGTACAAATTTAAATTTTGTGTTTATATACACACATACACATACAATTCCAGCCCTGCCTTAGATATAAAGCCAGCTGAGTAACTTTGGGTCAGTCACTCTCTCAGCCCAACCCAGAGTTCTGGGGAAAATAAGAAAGTAATAGTGTGCATTTGCCACCTTGAGTTATTTATAAAAACAAAGGTGGGATATAAATAAAAATAAACACACGAAGTGTAAACAAGTTCCTACATTCATGTTTATCTAAATTTAAAAACAATTTTGCAAATGGCTCCAGTTGATGACTCTGTTTTGAAAACCCCCAAAGTAGATTTTAAAACCCCAGAATAAAACTCTCTAAACCCATCCCTTATGTTAGAAATTAGTCAATCCTCATACTCTCAATATAACACTCAATTTCAACAGTAGATAAGTCATGTCACCTGAACAAAATTAGACATTTTGGAGCAAGCACAATTTTTGTAAATGGTATTTAGAATATAAGAATTATGAAGGATTTAAAAATAATTATTTCAACTGTATAGGCTTCAAGGTTGGATGGTTGCAGTCAGCCTGTGTAATTGTGGTTTTGTTTTTAATGTTGTTTTTATATTATTTTAACTGTAATATGCCTAGGGTTGCTACAGCAAGATGGATATATACACGTTGAAATAGTAAAAATAAAATAACATGTTTTTCTATAACATTTCTGTTAATTTCCTAAAGGTTGCAGAACAATCTTATCTGGAAGGAGATCCAAATCATTTTTCTAACTATTCTGTGGTGGAATATACTTAAGCCATCCAGATTTATCAACAGGTAAGGATATAGGTGGTGTCATAATACTTTGCTAAGGTCCACAAAGCAATAATCCTGAATAGTTGCTGTCCTACCATTTTTATCAACAGGGAAACAAACGGAATCCACAAATGAAGAGCTATTCCCAACAATGCAA
>JANHFK010009458.1:81539-92554 GCA_036250565.1 Sibynophis collaris | reverse complement strand
AGGCCCACTCTGTGGGCCCGTACTGGTCTTTGGGAGAGATTCGGTTGCAGGAGGCGTTCCTGCAAGTACATAGGGCCCACAGCATATGGCAGCTGAGCTTCATAAAGTAATGGTCAACTAAGCCAAGAGGCAGCCTCCATCACAGACTCGGGTTCCAAGCTGGGCACAAACCTAAGTTTTTAATTTTAAAAAAGTCCAACAGGGTCAGGGCTAAGGGGAAATGAAGTTCCATAGTTTTGGGTGCCCTGGCATTAAATGCCCTCCTGCTGCATCTTGCCAGCTTACACCCCCTCAACTGATGGCACTCAGAAAATGTCTCTCCTGCTGGACTGGATGGGTACAAACAATTGGGGGAAGATAGTCCCATAAGTTAACACAGTTGTGAAGGACTTTAAAGCCAACTACCAACACCTTGAATTGTGCCCAGAAGCCAATGCAGCTTGAGGAGCACATGCACTGAAAAAACAATGCCATTAACTGCCTGTGCCACTGCATTATTTTGCATCAGTTCAGGCTTCCAATTGTTCCTCAAGGGCTTCATGTACAGCATATTGCAGTGGTTATGATCTGGAAGTCATAAGGACTATAAGATGGCCAGTGTAATGGAAGACACACTCTTTACTATTTGATGAATGTAGAACACCTACACAATCCTTTCTTGAAAGGGAAATGGTACCTCCCTCTCAAAACCCAGAATTTAAAAACCTCCGAATTTTGTGCCAGTAATGTGGTCAACCATGGGTTATCTCTCTTTCACCTTCTTCTATAAAATAAAGACTGCACTTCTGAGCTTGACTGTTTTTAGAGTTCTCTGGGCACAGAAATTCCCTGAAGAGAAGCCAACAGAGATGTATTCGAATATATTCCTTTCTGTGATATTATACAAAAATTTGGAATTTTTGACAAGTTGAATATAAAAGTTTATCTCATGCCCTAACATTTCCCAGTTGGACAAGCAGAGGCTTTGCCAAAAGGAAAAGGAAGTAATGGGTTCATTGGTATCTTTTAATTCACCCTAGGCCCTCTTTCAATCAACAGCTTTTGCAAAATACGGATGTGCTGTAAGAAATGACTTGTAGAAACAGGAACAACAAAAATCAAAGTTTTGATAGTTGCAGTAGAACAGGCACTGCAAGACAACCCTAGGTGGTATATGTTTTATGATTAAACATTCAGGGGCACCAACAGTTTTTGTTCGCTGAATGAAGCAAGCCACCAGGAACTGTTAATTTAATCTTACCTTCCGTGCTTTCTTTTCACTCCGGCTCTGTTTCGCTTTGCTAACTGGTTCTTCATCTATTTCAGCTGCTGCTGCAAGCTGCCAAGAACACCACATACTTTTGTTAAAAAAATGCTGATCATCATGAGAATGTGCACATGCATATCTTCACCAAAAAGCCTCCAGATTAAAATACAGGGCCACAGTTTTGCCAAACAACTCCCAGTTTGTTTAATTACTCCCAGCTTCTTGCACAAGTTCAAATACTGAACTGTTATTTCTATACCAACTCAGATCACAATGATCTGTGGAGAAGCAGATTTATTAGATAGTGTCCTCTGTCTTTGGAATTTTCCCTGTGCATTCTTCAGGAGAGAAACAAATTCTGGGAGAAACTGAGTGAGGTCAGAGACAGGATGACAAACATTACAATCCACAGGGAAATTCCTTATTTACAATATTATCTATAACTACAGCACTCAAATGTTAAAACAAAGCCAACAACAACAAAAAAAGATAATGGAAAGGAAAGGAAGCAGGGCATAATGAAAAACCCAAGAACAGCAACAGCTGTATCACCATATTTTGGAAAAAATATATGGCAGAATCCAAGAAACTGCCCAGTTAGCACCCATTGTAGTTTATCTCTCTAACTCCTGAAATGTTCTGTTCTTTGCATGATTTATTCAAAAGGAAAACACCCACTTTTCAAGATGCATTACGTATATTGGATATTCTTCCCCTAGTTCCATGTTTGGAAATTGTAGTGCACCAATTTTAGATACATATCCATTGTATTTACCATTTCTCTAACTGATATAGACCACATGGATAAAAATTATTATAACCACGGCACAAATTAGAATGTGCACTAATGTGCAAAACTAATGATTGCAAATCAGGGTACAAAACTTTTTTTTGAGCTGAGGTCTGCACATTGCCTTTGAACTGATGGCTACAATGAAACAGGACAAAAACTAACAAGTTCCACTGAGCTGATCATGGCTAACTTTTCATAATTCTCACCTCCATGCTAGGTAGGAGGTGATACATGAGAAGAATTGAGATGTAGAATGAATAAGCATTATCCAAACCCGATATTGCTGATCCTGACTGAGTAGCTGTGCAATTTTTTTGTTGTTGCATGTTCTTTTTAAAGAGTAGTAGAAAGTGTCAGCCTCTCAGCAGCTGGGAGTCCATCAAAGATAGCTACTATCTGACCAGGATATTCCAGAACATATATTATTAATTAGGGGATAAGGGTTTACCTTGATCAGAAAAGCACAACTGCAGTTGTGCCAATGTAATAGTATCGTCTCCTTATACATTTACTAATTTTCTTGGTCTTAATAAAAATTACAATGCGGTGTCTAATTTTGGAGAGTGCCAGGGCTACACCCCAGGATTTAGGGAGTTGTGTTTACATGCAGCTTAGATCTCAAGTTGTGATCACCTGTTATAATGGATGTCTTGAATATTGTAGTGTTAGATCTTACCTAACTAAATTATGTATTCATAATTGCTGTGTGAGTTTTTTGAGGTTGAAATATATTTACTTTTACAGCCCTGCCCAAGCATATGAAATACAGTTTATGGTGTTCTTCTTTCCCTTTCTCACCTGCGCCTGCTGTGTGGTGGCCTGCGTGGAGTCCTGTTCTTCAAGTTCTGGCACTGATTCATCGCTGTCGGATTCTGTTCCAGAACCTACAGAAATCAACATGCATAATTTCTTTCCAACTTGGTCTCTCTTGGGAGTGGCAGGCAGGCCCAGGCAAAACATGCAGAGCTTTGCAGTTTGGTTCATGAAGAAACTTTCGTTTTTTTTGTTGTGCCAACATTGTTAAAAAATACTTTGAAGCCAACATACTTCAGAAATGTCTGGTAGTAAAAGAACATATCCCCAACATTCTCCACACATAGAAAAGAAGTAATTTATAGACAACAAAATTCTGAAATGGCAGTGATTTAATATAATAGTGGTATAACTTATGTGGCAATAGGACAGGGAGTTTATCTTTGTTCAATCAAGGTTCCCAGGAAGAACAAGTTTCTTAGAGCAAGGTTCTCAGGGTAAGGATATTGTTTGATTTAACTAGTTCTTAAAAAAAAAAAGAACACGAGTTTCATTCTGGCATAATCTGGCCCATGATTGGAAACTAGAAATATGCTATGGGCCTGAACACCTTTCCTCATTATACATAGATTCCCTTCCTTTTCACAATTTGTGAGACCTAGGGTCTAGCATGATGTGTACACAGGACAAAAAACAGCTAGCACCAATTAAGACTGCTTCAAAGTGGATTCAGACATCACACTAATCCTTGTTTTAATTGTGAGTTATTGATCAGTGTCCTGAAGCAGCTGAGTACACACATGGTAAGCCAAAGAGATACCGGTTTAGTACACAGTATGTCATTCAGAACTTTGGTTTAAATTTGTTCTGGCAAACTGGTTTTTCTGCATCAAAGAACAAAGGAACGTGGAGCAAGGAGAGGAAGATGAAGAAAGACTGCTCAAGTTCATGGCACGTTCCCAAGGTTTTAAAACAATCAAATTTGATAAAGATGTTTGCAAGGACTAAAGTGAACACTAAATGATTACTCACACTTAAAAAGTAAAAGTATTTTAAAATCTTGTAATAGTTTGTATTTGTGTCTTTCAGAGAGATAACTTCAAGACAATCCTCCCCACCACCATTATATGACTGCCATCTCTGGATGCAAGTTTCAGTGAACTGCTAGCTCACATGCCTTAACATCTGTGTGACTGCAATGCAAGAAGGGAATAAATGTGATTACTGACAAGAAAGCATATTCAAGGCTTGTTCCAGAATTTTTCTGGAACAAGCACAACTGATGTCCCTGTCTGTCTCACTAATACTACGTTAATTCCAAGTGATGCTAAATCCTGACACCTTTACCCCAAATTGCATATGCATATGACTACATTGAAGTGACTGAAAACTGGACAGAAACACCAGACTACTCATTTCTACTCTCTAACAGACAACACATGAATTTAACACATAGTATATGCAAGTATTTAACAAACAGCTTCCTATTTATACACACCCATCCAAAATGCAGTTGCAAATATAGACACTGAACAATAAACTGAAGGAGGACATCAACATTAGACCACAAATTCTTCTAGAATGAGGGTAAAACACCACCTCATAGCACAGAACATATCATGAAATGCATCTGCAGTTAACAAAATCTACTAGATATGCAACCACAGGCAAAACACTAGAAACAAAAAAAAAAGCAGGCTGAAATGACAGTGTGCCATTGAAAACAAAGAGGTGATTACAGTTTCTAGGTTAGTTCTCTCAGAGATATCAGCTCAGACAAGGCTTATGACACATCTACTAAACACACACATCATGCCCAGTGATTCAACTTTCACATTAGTAGTGTATGTTCTTAAACATAAATCACGAATCACAGTGTGCACAACAAACTTCAACTATGATAACTTAATCTAGATTTATTGTGACTTAGTAAATTTTTAATCCTAAATGGCGTGTTTCTAGTCTAACAGTTAAAGCAAAGGGAATTCACACTCCATGCCTGTACAACTAAGTTAGTATTCAGTGAGTGGCCTTTGATATCCATGCACACAGCAAACCGAAGAGGCAAATACCCTTATCATTCTTCAGGAAAGGCTGTTTGACAGGAGGAGGAGGTGGTAAAGGAGCAGTTGCTGGAACCTCAGCAAGGGGCACAGCTGTCTTAGGAGAGAAGTCCACCAGGACTGGCTGCAGAGGTGACTCCTCAACATGTACCTCTGGAGGGATCAAGGGTGGCAGCTCGTCGTCTTCAAAGGTAGTAGAGATAGGGCTGGGGGTAACTTCAGGTGCTAAACCGGGTGCAGGGGCAACAGGGGATGGCTTGGGAAGCACAGAGGAAGGCTCTAGCTTTTTCACAAGGGTAGAAGGAGGGGGTGCAGGAGAAGCTGGCTGAGTGAGACTGCTTGCAACAGGAGGAGTAGAAACAGAAAGATCAGCAGGTGCAAGAGGCAAAGGTGCCATTTTCTGGGAAGGCATCACCTCCCCAGTTGAAATGGAAACCTGGCTCATGTCTAAGGCTGAGACAGGGGGCAATTTGGGGCTAGAGATAGGACTAAGGGTTACTGGAACAGAAAATGCTGCTGCAGGGGAAATGGCAGGAGTCACTGCAGAAGACAGAGGTGCAATGCCAGGAGGAGGGATGACAGAGGCTACAAGGCCAGGAGAGGAAAGAGGTTTGGGAAAAGCAGCAGGGGTACCAGAAACGGTCACTGGTGCAGGCACTGCAGAGGGTGCTGGGTGAGAAACTGCCATTGTTGGGCCCACAGGAGAAGTTATTGGAGCAGGTGCAGCTGGTGTCACTGAAGCTGAAGAACTCTCTGCTACAACTATAGGTGATGCCTGATGTTCAGGAGGAGGTACCCCAGAAGCTGCTGCTGGATGGGAGGCAGGTGCCAATGAGCTAGGAGTAACTCCTTCAGAGGCCACAGGAGGGGCTATGGACCCAGAAATAGGTGCAGGAGTATGGGCAGTAGTTGTTGCAGGACTAGAAACATACTCTGCCATAGGCATAGAAGCAAGTTCAGAAGTTGAAAATGGCTTCATAGCAGATGCCAGTGAGGCAAGAGCAGGCTCTACTGCAGCCACAGGGCCAGAAACAGGCATCCCTGGAGTTACAGAAGCAGATACTGAAGGAGCAGGAGCTGGTTCCAAAACAGATGGAACCATCTTGGAAGCAGGTGGCAAAGGGCCTATGGAAGACACTATTGGACTAGAAACAGAGGCTGAAAGGGGAGCAGATTCCACAAGGGGTCCTGTAGGAGCCACAGGACTAGAAACAGTTTTCACAGGTTGCCCTTTGGGTAGTCTTGGAGCAGAGATTAGTCCTGCTGCTATAGTGGAAGGGAAAATGGGCTCAGGTATAGGCACCGAAGTAGATTTCATTGGGGGAGATGGAGGAAGCGAAGGTGTAAGAGCAGAGCCTGATGAGGACACAGGATCTGAAGAAATTTCTGAAGAGGAAGCTGGTTTTACAGAAGGAAGTACCGTACTCAGTCCTTTAGGCTTAGACACTGCTGTGCCCAGTGAAGTAGAGCCAGAAATAGGAACTGAAGTGGGACTCTCTGGCTGTGAAGGAAGTGGCACAGGACTAAAAGGACCTATTGGGGTTCCAGAAGGGGCTACAGACCCAGAAGCAGGCTTCATTATTGGACCTGCTGTGATTATAGCATCAGCAGGACGTTCTGAGGGAGAAGGTGGTTTCACAGGGGACTTGGCAACAGCCGCCTGTTTAGAAGCCAGCATTGCTTTGTCTAGAGTAGTAGTTACAGAGTCGGGAACAGGTGCCAAAACAGGAGTTTGTAGCTGGGAAGAAATAGGGCATACTTCTGGGGCTGCAGGACCAGATGCCAATTTCACAGGTGGTAGAGAACCAGAAACAGGTTTGCTAGGAGGACCTTCAGGTAACAATGGTGTAGGGGCAGGCTTTGCTGGGGACATGATACTGGATTCAGGACCAGAAGTAGACTTTGCAGGTGGTATTGTGGGAGCAAGCTTTGCTGGAGACGAAGAAGCAGCCCCAGAAACTTTAGGAAAGGAAGCTGGGATCTCAGAACTGGAAATAGGTGTCAAAGGAGTCACAGGATGAGATGCAGATTCTGTAGGTGATTCTGCAGGACATCCCAGAATTGATACAGGCATTGGAGAAATGATGGGACTGGGAACAGTCATAGAATCAGGAAGAGATGGAACAGAGCTGATGGGTAAGGAAGGCTGGTAAGGGGGAAGAGAGGATGAAATGTGAGCGACTGGATCGAGAGTAGGGGTTGCAGTGTTAAGGATAGGAAGTGTTGGTGATAAAGCAGGAGCACCTGCAGAATTTGGAGAGAAAGGAGTTGGACTAGAGGGTGAAGCCACAGTATTAGGAGATAGAACTTCAGCAGGGATGGGAGCTGTAGCCATAGAAGGAGACACAGGAGCAATTGGGAGAATGAAAGGAGCTGGGCCAGGAGATGATGGAACTGGAGAAACTGAGGCTGCAGAAGTTGTCCCTGCTGGGCTTATAGGATATGTTGATGGAGCAGAGGTAAGGGATCCAGAGGAAATTGCTGAGGCTGGGGGAGAAGCTACAGGCCCTAAAGGTAGGGATATACCAACAGATGCAACACCAGCCATAACTGGTGGTTTCACGGGAAAAAGGGTCTGAGATAACATAACTGAGTCAGCAGAAGACAAGGCAGCATCAGGAGTGGCTTGTACCGTAGAGACGGAGGTAACCAGTTCTGGTGGAGTAGTAAAGGGACAGAGGCTAGCAAGGGGAGAGTTAGCATCACGGCATGAAGAGGAAGGGTGGAGGGGGCTATAAGTAGAAGAGGTGGAAACAGCTGCTAAAGGAGAAAAAGTAAATCAGCATTGGAAAAAGAACATGTAGGAAGAAAAATTAAGTTATCTATAAAGCCCCCCCCATGGAAGCGCTATTACTTGTAGGGGAGAAATTATTACAGCTGTTGTCAGAAAATACTTTTTTTTCCCCATCCCAAGCAACTTTTCTTGGACACTTATTAATCTTTAGCCAATATATCATTGGCTTACTCTTGTGTACTGTATTCTATTGCATTACTCTTCATTATGTAAAATGTTATTATATTTTAGTGTATTCCAATTTGGCAGCATGCACATTTGATGAATAAAACAAAACTGTCTTTGCAGCCATAACACTTTAGAAAGACTCAACATTTCCCATGAAGACACATGTGGAATTAAGCACTCGAAAAGCAAAAGTATAAATGTTCTTTGAGTTGAACTCATTTCCTAGTCACTTTAGAGACATATCCATGTAATTCTTTCGAGATATTACTTTCTCATTCTAGCCATTTCCCATAGTTTCCCACCCAACTTAGTTTTTCTGAGATCAGCTAAAGTCAGCTTGATGCTGCCAAATAGCTGGGCAAACTACTATCCCATAGCTAAGCTATTCAGGTAGTCATTGGTTAACAACAGCCTAATTCTGCATCTCTTCAAACTTGCATACAGTCTTGAAAAAGTAGGTTATGACCAGTCCTCAAAATTATGGCTGTTGCAGCATTCTCAGTCATGTGATCATGACTTGGTCATTTTGAAGCTGGTGGGCATCTACAATGGTCACAGCATCCCATGGTCATGGTATTGCCACTTGTAGCACTTACTGGAATACTTACTGACAAATAAAGTCAATGGGGAAGCTGGCAATAAGCCACAAGTTGCGATCATGTGACATCAGGCTTAACTACCATGGATAATTTGCTTAATGACTGCAGTGGAACTGTGTAAATTGTAAGTTGGGTACAGTCATATGAAGTTTCACTTAACCACACTGCTGAATGCTGGAATTGTCAGTCCCAATTTCGGATATTATGTGAGGATTAATTGTTATCACTCCTGGCACAAATGAATCCTACCATAAATCCAACCCGTTAACATGTGCTAGTAGTCTTTTCTTTCTATTGCTTTCATTTTAAGATAGTAAAGCTGCTAGTTTAGGAAACAAGTTGCAGCATTTAAGCTTGAAGCATTCAGTCCTCTGTGGTGCACTGGAATTTGGAAACTTTTGTCATCTTTTTTAATGAGGGAAGCCTCTACGATTTCAAATTAAGTTTATTGCAGAATCCTCAAGTAAATCAAATCATACTGTATCAATGTGAAGCATCCCCATTTCAGGCAAAACATGATAACCTATGAATCCAGGCATCTGATAAACTAAGCTAAGGACAGAGCTTGAACATAGTTTTGGAGCCTGGCCTTCAAGTGCAGTGATAATAGCGCCCATCAACTCCCATCAGATTGTATGCCATATAACTGTATTAGTCCAACACTATAAATAATATTGTTTATAATGGCATATGCTAAGCTTAAGAACAAATACCTGATGCTAGAATGGGAGGCTGAGAACAGACTGGAGGTGCTTCAGCAGCACCAGGAAAAGCAGGAGGAATGGCAGATGCTGAATGAGCAAAATCAACAGTTATTAAACAGCACATAGATAAAACAGGAGCTAGAACAATTGAGAAGACTCTATTCTTTCAGCTTGATCAATGCAACCAATAATACCTCCACAATTAAAGGACTTTGGATCAATTCATGGAAGTTGTGAGCATTCAAGGCCATTAGTTTTGATGGCACTGTAAATGCCTCTGAAGCCAATCTACTGAGAGACTATGGGCTTCCTTCTACAGTTGGTTGATTTTGAAAACAGATTGCTGGACTAGATGAGCCAGGGTTGTGATCCAATAGGTCACTTGCCTATATTCTTACATACTTCTTATATACTTCACATACAACAGAAAAACAAGTAATTGCATTAGTGATCTTGTCTTAGTCTCTTTAGTGAAATTATATAGAAAAAGCCAGAAGCATGGGACAAGGAATCTGATATGACTTAAGGGCTCTGGTATCTTCAAATCTTCCTTTATTTTATTTTACTTATTAATAGAACTTATATGGCTACCCAACTCATAGTGACTCCAGGTGGTTTACACAAGTAAAATCCCAAATACAAAACCCAATATACATTACGTTGGATTGGCTTTTCCAAACTAAGGCAAAAAAAAAGAGAGGAGAGTTTTATAATGAGGACTTGCAATTTCATTTTATTCCTTTATCTAGACTAATGAGTCAGCTGTGCAAAACCTTTTGCTAGTGTAATTGCTCTAATAGTGTGAGTTGGGATGACAACAGGACTGGGATGACATCCAGAATTCAAGGCAAATATAGCAAAAGAGTGATGTAAAAGTTAGATCAAGCATGTGCTCAGACTACATCAGTATGGAAACCAAATCTGTGAAACCCAATCCTATTCCATCTTGAACCTTATGCTTTTCTGCTGCTTGCACTTTAAGCTCATATCTTAATTCAAAATGTTCCAGAAAAAACGCTGGAATCCACAAGATGGGATTAGCCTCAATCTTGTCATAACTGGCTGTTTTATAAACTATGAACTCACCTGGTCTTAATCCTATATTTTTCCATTAGGCAAATATAAGAGAGAAGGCAAAAAGGCACACTTAAAACTGCTCCTTAACAACTCATTTAATCATTTAGTCCTTCATGTCAATGCCTGTGCATCAAATCTTAGCAAAACTGGTGCATCAGTTATAACACACGATCGTAAGAGAATTGAACATATATTCCAAAAATAAAGAGTAAAAAAAGTTCTGGAGCAAGGTAGCAAAACAACCCAGGATACAATCAGAAAGTGGTCAGTTTCATCTTAGTAAGTAGAACTATTTCTCCATGAAGAACTGTACACAGCCATGACTCTAGCATTAATTTGAAAGGATATTTATTGATGCTTCTACCATTAGAAACATTTTAGAAAAGATTAAGATACAACATTTCATCTGACTTTCCAAATAAAATGCCTATTGGAAATGACAGAAGGCAAAGCTAGTAGGAATAGTCCTGGATTTGAGTCGCTTAGTAACCATTTGAAAGTATAACGGACTCCCCCCACACATAAAAAGGTACTTGTGACCTGGATTTAAGTTCTGATGGCTCCCCCCCCCCAATATCATGTGATCTCATTTTGGGTGCTTGGCAATTAGCCCATGTTTATGGCTATTGGCAGTGTCCTGCAATCACATGACCATGATATATTATTATTATATCTTTTATTCATTAAATATGAAACCCAGTCAACTGATCATTTAAAAATGTGTAACAAATATCCTTGGCTGGTGCTAATGATTGATACAGGTTGCTGCCAGCGTCCTAGGTATCAATCAAGTACCTTCTTAAAATATATGATGTTCC
>JANHFK010009453.1:0-12070 GCA_036250565.1 Sibynophis collaris | reverse complement strand
GGTTTCCTGTCTAGGCAGGGGGTTGGACTAGAAGACCTCCAAGGTCCCTTCCAACTCTGTTATTCTATATTCTAAATGGGTACTCACCAGAAACCCTTGCTTATGACAACAATTTGACTTAATTATTAACGTAATAGTTCTCCCCCCACCCCTGCTAATGTATATTGCGTCATACTTTGCTGAGCAATTTTACCATTTTAATTATCTGTCTATAAAGATTTGGGGAACTCCCAAATGAGAAAATGACTGGAATCAATAAATTGGATGGCTATGCCAGATTATTATACGGGGCTTCACCCCACCCAGTTAATTTTCAATCAGTCACATGTGACAAAAAAGATGTAAAACATGAACAGTGTATGTTGTGCATTTGGCAGGTATAAGAAATTTTGCAGCTCTTCAGGAGATCACATTGTTGTATTTTCATACATGTGGTGCATGTTATCCATCAGTTTTGTGTGGAAATAGTTATAGCATTTTCCAGGTTGATCATATTGGAAAGTTTGGAATCTGTAAAAGTTATAAATGCATTCTTAATTAATTGTGCATGGCAACAGACCTTGGAGATGATACTTCTCCCTCCAGTTTATGCATATTAAAATGAATTATGATGGTTGTAGAAACTGGAAGTGGGAAAGAATAGTTTAATTGTATTACTTCTGGAAGAAGATTGAACTTTTCTTAATGGGAAATCAGAAATGTATATGCTGTGCAAAGGGAGTTAAGTTTAGAAAAGTTCAGCAGAAGGCATATGGGGGTTTATTTTCCTCTCCCCCACCTCTATGTGATGTGAGTCAACAGTGATTTCTGAGCTTGTTTATCACATAAATGGTAACCAGCAAATTATTAGACAGTTGCCATGGCAGCAAAGGCTGAGCTCTGATTGTGCTCTTTTCCTGTAACACTTAAGACAATGATCAGTCTTGCACCCTTACAGCTAACAGTCAGCTCCCGAGTGTGGAAGTGACAGATAACATAACACCTAGTTTTTACTGATAACAAAGCAATTTAGAAATATTTATCAGATAGGTTTTTGCTGCTCAAGTGTATTTATGAATCTTAAAGCAGATAATGTATATTTATGACAAACTGAAAGCAAGACTTATTCTCATTTTATTTCCACCAATGTCACAATAGTAATAGAGATGTTAGTGTGAATCAGAGCACAGAAAGAAAGGAAAGGTAAACCACCGTTGACGTCCTATGCCAGACAAGAAAATACAGAAACAAAAATAAGGCTGGCAGAAGAGGCAAGTCTTATCAAAAGTTGGAGATCTAATCAATCAACACTATATCAACTACCTATAAAAATATGTATACACTCACCTTTCTTCATAAGCAATTTATATACATTGATCCAAATGTATATAAATACATAATAAAAAACTGAAGGTGTATTACACATTCTTGTTTTACTTGCTGCTCAGTGTTAAACCACTTAGCAACATTCTATCTATTTTCATTTATGCTTTGCTTCCATCAATTTACAGTCCAACAGGATTATAAATTGATTAGGTTGGTCAAGATTAAAGTGGCATAAAAATGTCATTAAAAAGAAACCAAATAAATAAATACATACACATTAAACATAAATTGGATATCACATCTATCACATTCAACAATCAAACTTCAAATCCATATTCACCCAAGATTTTCCACATTCAAGCCTATTCAATTTATCATTCATTTTCACTAAACCAACAAACATACAACACACTTTCATTCATATATTTATTCATGACCTTTTTGAATGGGGAAAAAACTGGTCTGAGTACATCTTATCTGACATAATTATGCACTGGCCTTCTCAATTTTTTTCTCACAGTTACATCTCATATCCTTTCTATCAAAATTCTGCCAAAGAACCTCACAGTCACATTAAAGAAACAATTCTTTTGTACCTTTGGCATTCATTTTTGCTATCTTTCCCTTCGTACAATGAATTGTAATGGTATTCTTCCAATCATCAAACATCAATGCAGCCTACACACACTTTTGGAAAATTGTATTATATTGTAACATTAATAATTTTGTAGATTTTTGCAAATATTAGGATTTCATGTGCAAAATCTGGTAATTCTCTATCTAGACAAATATAATATATCCATCGACCTGGAGGTAAACTGGTACAGGATAATTTCTCCAACTTACTTATACTTTATTTATCAGCTATTAAATATTCATGTGTCACAAGACAAAAGGGTTCCCAGTCTTTGCCCTAAGCCTCCAAATGTACTCTGACCTATAACTACTGACCTTTTGTTTTTCTAAGAATGTCTACAGGGCCTGTATAGGGAAGAAATATTTAAGGTTGGCATTAGCAGTATCATGGTAGGTGTTTGAAATCTCCTTGGGACTCACAAGCAGAATAGTGTCTTTTAGATTGTTCATCACTGGTCTCATTGCCTGAGTTGACCATTTGAGTTGACAGGCTGCTTTAAACAAGTTGATGAAGTTCTGAAAGACTATGGAGAAATAAAATGCAAAAGCAACAAAATATACCTTACAGTATTTCTAATTAATGAAATGACCTAGCATTCTTGAGATACGGTTTCCCAGATTTAAAAATTCTGATTGGTGAAAATAAGGGACTTGAGATAGATTGAGAATGCAAATTTGATGGAAGGAAAGGGAGTAGCAAAATATTTTTAACTGATGTAGTTGATGCTGTCAGACTGGCTACTAAAATGGGCATTATAAATAATCCATATTGATTCTATCTGCAAATCAAAGTTAGAATTTGCATGTTTCAAATGAAGAATGAAGAAATGAATCATACAAGACAATCAGTGGAGAGCCAAAAAAAAATAGGTTTATTCACCCAAATATATCTAGTTACTTTGGATGGGCATCTTTGCACACTTTTTTATTTATCCCCTTTTTAAGGATTCTAAATATTAGATAATACAGATTATCAATTGAATGGAATGAACTGCATTAGGTTATTACAAGTAAAGATCTCCCTATCTCAGAGTGAAAGCAGATGGCTCCTTATTTACGCTAAACGAATGTCTCTTTATCTAGAGCAGGGCTGTCAAACTCCCAGCCCCTGGGCTAGTTGCGTCATGCACTGGCCACACCCACGTCCAGTTTAGTAAAGGGGAAAGAAGTCACGTCATGTGATGCTGCTGTGACAACATGAGTTTGAGACCCACGATCTACAGCTAAAACAGCTATGTTTTTCTTGCATAAGAGACACATCTTCCTTTACAGGGCCTGCTATATGACGTCTCTATTTGTTTCAAATGAGAGGGTCAGCATTTTCTTTTTATAAAATGGATACTGCCTATACAATCTTTAAACATATAAGAATATATCCCAAGAGAAAAATTTATTATCTTGAATAGATTTTATCAAATCCACCAAGAGTGAAAAGGGTGGCATATAAATTTAATAAATAAAAAATCTGGGGACATAGCATTTTCCCTTTGATGATACAAGATGAGAACATTGTTTAGAAATAAGATCAATTTACATAAGTATTAAGAAATATATTGAACCTTTTCATCATGGCAGAAAAACTTTGTCCTGAGATTCTGTTCTATCCTTTTCTTGCATAGTCATTTTTCAATTTAAAGGAAATGTGTGAGTGAAACATAGAGAAAATGTATGTGGAAACTGTTCATTCACATAAGCTTCCTCTGAAGTAGTAAAGCTCAGAGACATTTTTACTAGTTAGTGAGAACTTAACCCTAAGGCTAAAGAACATATTGACATGCATTTTAATGGACTACCATCAGCTTCAGTTGCCTGGAGTTGTTATCTGTACAAGGAAAACACACGTGCACTTAAAATCAAGTTTCCTGGGAATTTTAAGCACAGAATGAGATCCAAAAGCCATTTGTATACTTTATTTGTTTTTTTACCTACATTTGATGTGAACATAAGATATCTAGCCATCTAGAGTGAATGTGAAACCTGGAAGCAGCATTTACTTATACACACACATGGAAGTAAATATTTGCTTACCTTATTGTCTGTTCCAGCAGAAGAGGCAAATCTTAATCTCTGGTTTAAAATGTACTTGATTCTTCACACCGTTTAATGAATTTGGTTAATGACTCACATCTCCAGTCCTTGGATTAACTAATGTGCTAAGTAAGCTGTGGAATTGCTCTCTAGCTCAGTGATTTTCACTCTTCAATGAACTTCAACTTTTAAAGGACACTTTTATATCTTGATTTGAGCTCTGCTCTATTAAATACTTACAACTTGCTGAATCAGGACAAAAGGGTCTATACAGCCCAGTCTTCTGTGTCATATATTTAGGAATATCATAAACATGGATCAAAGAGTAATAGTTATTTTGCATTGTTCTTCCCTGAGCACTCTACTTGTCTGCAGAATTACACTTGTATCAATCTGGGGTGGTCATCAGGACCAGATATTTAGTCTTCTGAGTTTTTGGACTTGTGCTGGAGCCCATCCTCAGGGAAATTCTCTCACACCAGAATGTGTGTCACGAGTCTGAAAGCTCAGAAATTAAACCTCTGGTGCCAATGACTAACCAAAATTGGATCCTGCAGCATTATCCTGGGACACATATATTTGCCTTCATTCATGAGAATTACTCTTGACTGAACAAATAGAAATAGATGGGACTATTCACAGCTGTCCCATTTGACACTGTCACATAGTCAAGAAACATGAAGGGAATTGTGTACACTTACAGCTGTACATAGAAATATTACATAATTGAAGTAGAAATGTGCATCATCAGAACCCACACATTTAGAGCAATGCTCCTTAACCATGTCAACTTTAAGACGTGTGGATTTCAACTCTCAGAATTCCTAGTCAGTATGGCTGTGTGGAGAATTCTGGGCGTTTGTCTACATATCTCAGAGTTGCCAAAGTTGAATAACAGTGTCTCAGAACAAGGTTGTATAACCAGAGGATGCAGAAATTTCCTTGGGAGAGATTTCCAGTGCCACCATTTCAGCTGCATTAAATTAATTAAAATTAAAATGAAAGTAATTTCATTTTAATTCTTCTCCTGATCCAAACTACATCTTTACAGTTTGGTGAACAGCCCTGACAGGTCACTGAGAGAACAATTTAAGAAGCTGAATATTGAAAGGCTTTCAGAAGGGGACAATCAGTCTCTAAATCACGCAAGTGAAATTTCCAAAGGTACTATTGGCTGCAGGTCTAGTTAAACATATTCTTCCGGGCTCTTCTTAAATTCTTACCCTGCGTATATGAACTGGGGAGTTTGCTTTTTTGGAATGTGGAACTCTCCCTCAGAAAGTATAGCTATGTATTTTGGGAAAACCATTCTAGCAAGAAGCACCAACTAGCTAATTTAGTTGTAACAATTATGCCTTTTTTTCTGGAAGAGGATATTCTGATGACTGGAGCTCATTCATTGGTAATCTTATACAGGGGATCGCTGTAACATGCTTTGTTGTGGTCTAAGGATTAGTTTAAAACAGAAGGGTACAAATTCCATTGATTTAATGGCCGCAGTAGGCTTTGCACAGGATCTTGAGAGCCTTGTTCTAAAAGTAGTGTGGAGACTTTATTCTAAAGATGAATGAATTTTGTTAATATCTTTCTGCATTTATTTTTATCACCTTTTTCCAGCACCAATGTTAAGGGTAAGCAGTATTTCCCTCTTATTTCTAAGGAATGTCCTTTTTTTTTTTTTGGCCCATTCCCATATGGGAACTTCTGCATACAATGACATCCGTGGAAGTATTTTTACTTGTTCTTCCTAAAATAATTAGTTCTTTTGGGATAGCATTGATGGAGAGCTTAAAGGAAGAAGGAATAAATTGCATCTCAAGGAAAAAAGTATTCTTTCCAATGCTGATTCTTTGGTAAGCTACATTTCCCAGGGTACTGTTGGCAGCAGAAATCGGTAGGACTGATGTAATTTAGGGGCAGCTGAGGGCTTGACACTTGCTTGGACATTTGGCTCCAGGACCTATTTATGTTGAGCACCAAGATAGACCGCCTGATTAAATTGCCACTACATGAATGGGAATAGGAAAAGTTGTCAAGAATCAGATATGCGTTATGACACTATCATGTTTCCCCCAAAATAAGACCCTTTTGAACCCTGAAATAAGCGCTTGGCCTTATTGCCCTGCGCTCAAAAGCCTGATTGGGCTTATTATCAGGGGATGTCTTATTTTGGGGGAAACAGGGTAAGAAAATTGTTTATAAAGTAGTATAAGTAAAGTATAATTAATAAAGTAGATCACAACTACTACTTGATATGTGTATATGTGTGCATGTATGCACATATGCGTGTATGAATGTGGGCATTTGAGAGAAGCCCAGATCTCTGAGGAAGGTCTGGGCAGAAGACCTGAACAGAAGTTCTTTCCCCAATGGAGAAGCAGTTGGTGTTTGGCTGAATGGTTTCAGGATATCAAGCCACAATAAACAATAAATTCTAATCCACTCCTTTCTTTTCACACTCTCTCTTGTCAAGCCCTGAAATGCTGGAGGGGATGGAGAAAAAGGGGAAGAAGCAGGAGAGCTAAAGGAGGATAGTCTTTGGAAGGGGGACTTGGAAGGAAACCTAATACTGGGAAAACACCATTATCATGTTGTACATACCTGTTGTAAATATCTGCTATAAATGACATCACTGTAAATAGTAAACAGCACAAAACTTTCAACTATCTTGTTTCCTGTGCAAAAAGTGTATGCCTCCAGTTAAAAATACCAACAACATCACACTGTGACAGACATAATAAAAACTTTCATCTGCCATAATTGTTAGACGCTTACTGGTTTTCTAATTGTGTAATTAATACAACAATGCAAATAGCACTTACTGCTGGGGAAATTAGATAATAGTCCTGACAACAAAAAGTGCTAAGGGGGCTAAAAGTGGCAGTGTACCTATGAAGCAGTCATATACAGCATTGTGCAAAATCTGGATATTTTCATAACAATTTGCAATTTATCAGACTGCACAGTTGCAAAGCTGTAAATAAAGGCACCTCAGCTAGCCCCAAACATTTGTCTGCTTGAACTGAAGAATCAAAGATCATCTTCCCATTTCATAAACAGAAGCTTAAATGGCATATAAAGCCATCTCCCGCCATTCCATAATCTCCAGCATCTGTATTGCTTTCTGAAGGCTCAAGGGATGAGGCCAACAATTCTCTGCATTCTGAGGTGACCTAAAATGAGAAGAGAAAAAGGCAATTGAGCTTTGGCAGTTGAATACTTATTGCTCCTGCAAGATGTAGTATAGGATTAGGCCCTTGATGGTGATAAATTGACACCAGATAATTACTGTGTTATCAAGGCAGATTTGCTAATTAAAAACTTCCAAATTCTTTAAAACTCCACAGCAAAGTATTCATGACTGTGGCCTATCACGACTTACTCTGTGCTTGGTACCTTATTAATTTTTATGACAGATCTTCTCAAGCACTTCAGGAGTTTCAGTTAAGCCTTGTTGCTCTTCTGAAAGGCTAATCCAGGTCTCTCCCCCACTAAAAAGAGGCCATAATCCAGAGCAGAACCAACTGGCTTCAGTTCAGCAACATGTTACTCAAATCCATGGGAAAACTTCAGGGTAAATAAAATGCATACAGGATATTTTGAAATGAATATAAAAGAAGATTTCTTAGCAGATACAGGGAATGAGAAATATTGATCTTCACATAATAAAGAAAAACTTTGGAATGGAGCTAAATAATAATTTCCATGTATAATAATAAAATGAGTACTGTAATCTCTGTTCTTTTTTAAAATTAAATTCTCAGAAATAAAGATTGGAATGATAATAATAATTATCACAGAACCAAAAACATATTAATGTTGTCATTAGCATCTGCAGTGATAGTAAAAACAGGCAAGAGAATGATCTGGCATAGTGATTGTAGCCCTTCCCTTTTGCACATGCATGCATTGTCAATATATGTACAAAAATATGGGGCTTGGATCACAAATGCCATAACACCTATTTTATTTAATCTGACTTTCCTTGACTATATGACAGTGACATTTCTATATTCTATATTGCAGTGTCAATGAAAGAAGTTCTTTTTTTAAAAAATATTACCAAAGCCAGTGATATAAAGTAGCAGATTAATAGCCACAAATGCCCCATAGAATATGCATTTTCAGAAAGAAGCAAAACAAACCATGCAGAAATGGTTATTTGTTCTCTGTACTGGTTGGTAGCAATAGCACTTAGACTTATATATCGCTTCATAGTGCTTTGCAGACCTGATGCAGTCTTTACATTGTATTTCCTAGAGGGTTTCTGTTTTTCTTCTGAGTCTGCTGGGTCTGTGGAGTCTGGAGAAAACTGAGAAGAGGAAGGGCATTTCAACATGTTTCTTCAATTGTAGAAGGTGAAATTTTCTAAGTTTCCATGGATGAAACTTATCATTAGCTATGTCATAGCATGGGGTCTTTTGTTCTCCTCCTACTGTATATATTAAGAGCCAAGGTGGCACAGTCGTGCAGGCTATTTCAGCTGAGTGCTAGCTGCAGTTCTCACCAGCTCAAGGTTGACTCAGCCTTACATCCCTCTGAAGTGGGTAAAATGAGGACCCAGATTGTTGGGGGCAATATGCTGACTCTGTAAACTACTTAGAGAGGGCTGTACGAGCACTATGAAGCGTTATATAAGTCTAAGTGCTATTGTTATTGCTATATTCAATACATATTTTGCATACTTGTTTTGTTGTTGCAAGCAATTATGTTACCAAGAAACACTGCTATTTATTTTGCATCCTCTATTTCTCATAGTTGGACACTGTTTATCCAAGACTCCAAGAAGAGGGATAGGTGCCAGTAACTCACATTTTGCAGGGTGTGTGTGTGTGTGTGTGAAAGAGAGAGAGAGAGAGAGATTGTGTATGTCTATATAAGAGTTGAGAATAATGAGATACATTCTGTGAAGTTTTTAGGAAAAATATCTGAAATGATTTTTCATTTCATTTTTAGTTCTTTTCCTTGCTTTGTTTAATATCTTATCCAATGAAAATGTTATGAAAATTGGGTTTGAGAAAATAGTTGGCATTCTATTTTGTGACTTTTTGTGACTAATTGGCTATTTTTTGAGCAAAAATAGCCTATTAGGGCAATAAGATCTAACCACAATTTCTAATAAAGGAATAGTTATTTTTTGTTTCTATTGCCCCAGTTGTCTACTTTTGCACATTATTACTTTTCTCAAACATCTCTTTCTAAGCCAAAAGCAGCAAGATTTTTTTAAAAAATAATACTTTCCACTTTCTTTCTGAAGTGTGTGTATGTATGGGTGTAGATGAATCCAGACATGGATGAACAGCAATGCAACAGTACACGTGTGACTGAGAAAAGGTTCTAGAAAATTAAAACAATAATATTATTAAACATTACTAATAAAAACATACTCAATTATTTTCATGGGTTTCTAATCATTATGTGCTAAAAGTTGCAGATTCATTTTGAAAGTACACGGGAAAAAAAATTCAATGGCTTTGCCTAGGGCTTTGAAGGAAAATAAAATGGAATGTAAAATGTCAGCGCTGCTGTATGTTTCCATAGCACCCATATCTATAGTTATAAAATACATAGCTAGAGAGATGGGGAGGCAAAATCCATATTACTCTCACTTAGAGCGGAGAGTACTCAGTAGAGCACAGAATTATTGACTTCTCTTGCAGAGAAAGGTTAAGACTTATATTTAAGTTGCCAGCACAACTTAGCTGAGCAGAAGAGGTCACACATGTTCAACCTTCAATAGCCCATTACTGTTTCTGCAATGTTTCAGTGGCTGGCCAATGAACAGCATAAATAGTTTTACATTTCTTTAGAAAGGAGTTACTTCAAAAGCCAAGATACTTGATCACATGGACTCTCAGTTTACTAGATCTTTGAACTTTGATCTTCCCAAAGATGTTTCTAACCACTTTTATTCTGAGATGCAGATTTTACAGGGCTGGAAAGTATTAGATGTGAATGAATACATACAAATATGACAAGAACAATCCTTTTTCTCCTGACATTTTAAAGAAGGCAAAAAAAGCAAGAGTTTTCAAATTGTATCAATCTGCAAAATGCCAACTTGGCATTGGTGACCTCCACAGGTTATGGTAAAGCAGAGGTGCAAGGAATGGTTAGTTGTAATTCACATTTGTCCATGTATTGCATGTATTGCATGCTCATTTTTTATCATTTTGCCTAGCTGAAAAGGTTTTTCAAAACCTTTTCTCCTGAATATAACACATTTTTGTTAATATGGTAGGCAAAAGTGGCTTAAAACTTTTTAAAAAGTCTATTACAAAGAGGTAATATTTGGAAGTGGTGCAGACAGACCACTCCCTAATTTACTGTGATATAAGAAAGAAGAGATCAATAGCACAATCAGATTTGCAAGATTCTGTTATTATAGCTATCTCAGTTAAAGTAATAAAAAGTAGTAAATGTAGTTTTAGCCTTCATGCAGCATTGATTTCCTGATCTGATCTACCTAGTGGGATTGACAGATGAAAATCTGAGGGTGAGCCATTCATGGGTCTGTAAGTTTTATGCTGGTTGTCAGATCTCAATGTTAATTCCCAATCCTAAACCACTGGATTCTCAGTGACCTCGCCTCTGTCTATTACTAAGAACTGTGATGGTGCAGGAGTTAGAATGCAGGATTACAGGCTAACTCTGGCCACTGCCAGGAATTTGATCCTAACTGACTCAAGGTTTACTCAGCTGTCCATCCATTTTGAGGTCAGTAAAATGAGGACCCATTGTTGAGAGTAATATGTTGACTCTATAAATAGCTTAGAGAATCTGTAAAGCACTATGAAGCAGTATACAAATCTAAGTGCTATTGCTATTAAATGTCAGTTTGGTGTATAGCAAGTTCAGTTTAATTCATAATTGAATTTCAGATGAGTCAAGTGGCCTGATAAATATAAATGAGACCTTGGTGAATTCAGAGTAGGTTGCCTTCTTGGAGATGTTCTTGTCTGGTTTCATGTTTGGCTATAGCCGCGATTCTATGATGGAGATAGTGGTGGTAAGGTAGCAACTATCATCAAGAGAATTTTAGGGCATTTGAAATGCTATATGTCTCTGTCTCTGTCTCTGTCTCTGTCTATCTACCTACCTACCTACCTACCTACCTACCTACCTACCTGCCTGCCTGCCTGCCTGCCTGCCTGCCTGCCTGCCTGCCTGCCTGCTTGCCTGTCTGTCTGTCTGTCTGTCTGTCTGTCTATCTATCTATCTATCATCTATTATGAGGTGGCACAGTGGTTAGAGTGCAGCACTGCAGGCTACTTCTGCTTACTGAGTGCTGCAGTTCGGCAGTTCAAATCTCACCGGCTCAAGGTTGACTCAGCCTTCTATTCTTCTGAAGTGGATAAAATGAGGACACAGATTGTTGGGGGCAATATGCTGACCTTGTAAACCACTTAGAGAGGGCTGTAAAAGCACTATGAAGCGCTATAGAAGTCTAAGTGCTATTGCTATCTCTCGATTTCTCTTTCTATCTCTCTATCTGTCATCTATCTATCTATATCTATCATCTCTATCATTCAACTGACATGCAAAAATAATTTTCAAATAAGAATGCTTTGGCAGAATCATCATCATCATCAATTTACACCTATACCAGTAAATCTTCCAAGAGCAAGTGAAATGGAGTCATAAATACAGTATCTGGTAAGAATTACAGTGATGAAAAAGATCATGAAACAGAGATTTGGGTGTCATGATATAACTATGGCCTTTTGTACTTGAATCTTGAATATATAAAATTACTTGGCTTGGGATGTGACATCACAAAAGAAATGTTGTTATGTGATGCCCTCTGCCCCCCTGTATCTGTCTATGAAAAGTGTGGAATGTCCAAGGAGAAGGCAAGATTAATTGGCTAGATTTTGATTAGAAACATTCAATACTTTATTGCAGGTTGCATTGCAAAATCATAATCATAATAATTATTAAAGATGCACATGTGATCCTTTCTAATAAAATGATGTGGTAGACCCTGCCTTCCAATGTCTTTTTTTTCAACCTATGTTCCTAGTTTTGGACCATTACATTTATTATTTATTTATTTATTTATTTATTCGATTTCTATACCGCCCCTCTCCTGGAAGGACTC